>PVJA010000921.1:0-98308 GCA_004027025.1 Myocastor coypus
ATGTATTTCTTTTTTTACTTCAGATGTTATCTGTGATCTCAGTTGCTCTATAAGTTTCTGCACTTGTGTGTCTGCCTCAGATGCTACCAATTCAGAGGTTTCATCTGTATAATTCTCATTTTCTTCCATGATAGTGTCTTCTGTATTTGGTTTGGGTGGGCACGGGTCCTGAGATTGCCTCCTACTCCTTGTTGTTATCCTTTTGTATGGAAGCGACCTTTGCACTTTGGTGGTGTTATGCTGTGTCTATGGGCATTTGGTCTGGAGACTCCAAGGTGGTTCTTCTACAGAGGTTCCTGACTCTTGTGTTGGGGCTCTGGCTGCTAGCTTTTGTGAATCCTGGCGGATGTGTTCTGTAGGTGGAGGTGGAGCTTTTGGATTGAATAGTCCTAGTAGCCTCGTGGACCAGATCGGTTGCCAAACGGGAATGGGCTATTTCATGCTTTCAGTGCTGCAGCTTGGGCTGGAGGGGTTCAAAAAAAAGGGGGGGGGGCGGGGAAATGGAAGGTCCTGACCCACACAGCGCGTGTGCGGTTTGGGTCGGGGTTGGAACAGGAAGTTAGTCTCGGGAACGCAGAGGCGGGGCAGAGGGGCGCAGGGAGATTACCCTTGGCGGGCGCGCAGGCTCAGCTCCCAGCGGTTCGGTTTGGGTCTCCAAAATCTTTCTTTTACATATCCTTGATGCCTGGATTTCCAACTTAACTTTGAGATCTTCTCAAGAA
Organism: Myocastor coypus; assembly: GCA_004027025.1. Taxonomy (NCBI): domain Eukaryota; kingdom Metazoa; phylum Chordata; class Mammalia; order Rodentia; family Myocastoridae; genus Myocastor; species Myocastor coypus. The sequence goes on from PVJA010000921.1 coordinate 723, forward strand.
ATAAAATACATCAATTTATTACATTGTTCAACAGAAAGTATTTTATTGTCATTTAATGTATAAGAATAGACACTTAACTATTGGAGGATTTTATTATTAAAAGTCTAGTAGGTGTAGGCTGTGGAGATAGCCCAGTGGCATGAACACCTGCCTGGAAGCACAAAGTCCCAAGTTCAATTCCTGAACAGCATGCCACACTGATCCAAAACATTTGTTGCGCCATAGAGGTCCTAAAAACACAGCATGGTGGTTTCCACCTGAAATCCCAGGGCTTGGGAGACTGACGTAAGAGCTTCACTATGAGTCCAACTGTGTCGTGAGACCCTACAAAAAAAAAAAAAAAAAAAGAGTCTAGCATGTGGATTAAAACCACTAGCCCTTAATTAGGATATCTCTGAATCCTAGAACAGTAGTGAAATTATACTCCAAGTCAGTAAGACATCAAATGTAACTTTTGCTTTCCAAGTCTATCTTTTCCTCTATTTTTCCACAGGTGGAATGCTCATGACTCCGTATTCTGAAAGATTACTTTTAAAACTCATATTTAACAGAAAAGATAATTTTTCAGGACCATCCTAGTGTATTGTCTCTTCCCATTAGCACCGTGACCTAGATGGGATAGATGACAGTTTTCCGTACATGGTTAGTTAGTCCTGAAGTCTTTGGATCGGAGCACAGTCTGTAAGTCACTAAGGAGCTCAGAGCAAAGATGGTTGCTTATTTCTGGGAATACGAGAAGCAAAGACAAAGAAGAGCACCAGGGTCTCGGGTCTCATGAAGTGTGTGTTTCTGATGACCCCCTTCTTTCACCAAAGCCCTCTCGTTAATGTTCTACCACCTCCTCAAGGTGTCAGAGACTGCTGATAGTATTTTAGCACAGGGATTTTGGGTATGTTTGAATTTTACATCATAACATATATTTTTAGTATAATTTTGAAGGACAACCAAGGTAATGCATTTAAAGACTTGGTATAGGAATGTACAATGTACCATTTCTAATGTGAAGATTTGCATCTAATAGTTAAAACAGGCTTGACAAAATGTTCAGATTTTCATATTATACTGGGCTTTTTTTGCCATTATTTTGATTCCTTGAAAAGGTATTAGAAAATTTTGAAAAAATTGTTTATTTATTATTATGAATTCGTTCAGATTCAGTCCATTTTTACTTTTGGCAACTTAAAATTCTATCATTTGATAGTTATATTTATAATAACTTGTCTTCTTTATAAAATGAGATCCTTTTATAATTTTGAAATACCACTTTTGTTGTGGATGCTCGCTGCCTGAAAGATCATGAGGTTTCATCTTGCCACATCTATGGTCCGTATCATATCTCATTGCTTTCTTCACTTATTTTCTTCTCCTTCCTTCCCAATTTCCTATCCTCCTCAACGTCCTCCTTCTTTAAGGTTATAGGTTGCTGGTAGCTTCAGGACTGAGTTGCCTGGAGGTGACTGGATTTCCTGGGAAATTACTATGAGGAACCTTGTGCCTCACTGAAATGCTTTCCTGTTAGCTGCTCTGGAAATCAATGTGCCTCTTTTGTTGTATTCTATTGGGCAAAGCGGGCAGGCACCTCCAGCTCTTTGAACATCACTTCCTGGCTCAAATGTAGCTCCTTCAGCCTGCTAGTGTTGTACACAACTGCTATATTTCCACTCTAACCATAACTTTTAACAGGCCCCGTCTTGGGCAAGTTCTGCTGATGGCTAAAAGCTGTGAACCTTCTTGTTATAAATAGCTTGAAGCCGTGTTATTGCTATAAAAGACTGTGGTTAACTGTTTCCGGGGTGGTTGGACATCTCCCTGAGTGGAGTGCATCTGGCCAGTTGCTCTGGTTAGTAAAGTGACCGGTTAATAAAGACTCACTACATTTGAATCTGTTCTGGTCTTTGTCTCTGTTTGATTTGAACCCAGTACACTTAACATCTTTCCTGTTTCCTTTCCTAACTTTATAAATTACTATATAATTTCATAATTTAATTTTTATCATATATAAATTAAATATTTTGGTTAAGGATCTCTTTTCACAACTCATAATATAGATTGATAATTTCCACCATTTTATTGCAGTATATCTTCCCATTTACATTTAATGTTTTGATTTATCATTTTTTCTAATGAAAAAGTGTACTATATTTATCTATGTACTTAGTACACTTTAATATTGAATACTCTGATCCATTAACATGATATACAATTACTTAAAACTTTTCTTTGGTACTGGGAATCCAACTCAGGTCCTAACCCTTGTAGGACTGTCACTGAGGCACTAAGCTACATCCCTGATGGTAATTATTCTTCCTTCCTTCCTTCCTTCCTTCCTCGCTCCCTCCCTCCCTCCCTCCCTCCATTCCTCTGTCTCTCTCTCTCTTTCTCTCTCTCTTTCTTTCTCTTTCTTCTCTCTTTCTCTCTCTTTCTTTCTCTATCTTTCTTTCTCTTTCTCCCTCTTCTTTCTTTCTTTCTCTTTCTCTATCTTCTTTCTTTCTTTCTTTCTTTCTTTCTTTCTTTCTTTCTTTCTTTCTTTCTTTCCTCCTTCTTACTTTCTTCTTTCAGACACCAGCAATTGAACTTGGGACCCTGCATTTACCAGGCTGGGGCTGTTTCACTGAGCTATATCCCAGAACCATTATTTCTACACATTAATTTTAGATATAGGTGATGATCACTTTTCATGATTTATCTTGAATCTTCTTTTCTTGTTTCTTCCCCTTCCCTCAGCCCCTCTTCCTCTCCTTATTTGCAAAAGTTTTCTTTCCATTTTTGTTTTCTGTTCTCTTTTGTTTTTCTGGGAAAAGGAGAAAAAAATGATAATGCATGTAGGATGATTTTCTTCATAAATTTGAAGATTCAGATTTAAAAACTTTTAGCTCTAATGTTTCAAAAGTTAACATTTTTATTAGTGCATATTATAAAAAGGTGGGATTTTTTTCCATATTTGCTCATAAAATATAATTCTCTTTGCTAATTTCCCAATAACCTATTTCTTATTTCCTGCCTCTGCTTCTGATTCCCTCCCTCTTTTCTAACAGTGTCCCCTCAAATTTCATACCATAGTGGTTTAAATACCTTTTTATTTTATTAGGTTACATATACAAGATAAATTAATGTTACATTTGATTTTCTAAGTCTGGCTTCTTTTACTTAAAATGAGGGTTTGCAATTTTATACATTATCTTAAAAATGACATAATGTCAGGGCTTACAATACAGCTCAGTGGACTAAGCGCTTGCTTAGGGAAGTGCAGAGGCCAGGGTTTGATTCCTTGGCCTCCCCTGCCATGCTGGCCCTGCTCTCTGTGAGTGGTGATGCACACCTGTAATCCCAGTACTTGAGAGGCAGGAAACAGGAGGGTCACTAACAGTCAGAGCTGCATAGTGATATCCTGCGTGTGTGCGCTTGCACACACACACCCCCCCCACACACAGACATAATATCAATCTTTATGAAATAGTAGATCATGGACAGTATTCTATTGTGTATGTGTACATACACACACATATCTTTATCTATTCATCTGTCAATGGATACCTGTACAAACTTTGCAGTTTAGCCACTGTGAATTGTGCTAGAATATACACAGTGTAAAACAGACCTGTAAAAGGTCTGTCTGCAACATGGTGCCTAAGTTCTTTGGGAAATACACCATTTGCTGTATCAAATGGTACTTCCTTGTTTACTGTTTTGAGGAATCACCATTCTGATATATTGGTTATGCTAATGTATGTTCACTAAATGGTTCAGAAGAGTGCTTTATCCTCTGGATCTTCCCCAGCATTTATTATTTGCTGTAGTCTTGATGTAGCCATTCTAACTGGGGTGAAATGTAATTCAAATATAGTTTTGACTTAGATTTCTATACTTGGCATTTCTACTTTTTCTTTTAAGAAGTGTCATAATTTATGTGTCCATTTATTGGTTTTGCTCTTTGAGTTATGGTGCTCACTCTATATTTTTATGTGTTCCACATACTACTTATTTGTCAGAAAGTATGGCTACAATTTTTTTTTCTACTGTTGGCTAAGTCCTTGTCTTAATCAGTTGTTTACTTCAAAGTATAGCAGATGTTTACTTTGATGTTGCCCCATATGCTGCTTCCTGCTATTTTTTTTCCTGTTCTTTTAGAGTATCATTTAAGAAGTTATTGCATGTGTCTACAAATTCAAATGTTGTTTCTATGCTATTTTACAGCAGTTCCAAAGTTTCTGGTTTTATAGTCTTGAAATTAAACAATTTGACTTGATTTTAATATAAAGTGAACAGATATTGAATCATACTGAAGAATTTTTTCAGCCACTGAAAAATTGTTACTTTAGCATTGATTCTATTTATGTGATAGATTTCATTTACTAATTTATATATGTTAAAGCAGCATAAATCACCAAGGTACAGTAAATTTGATTGTGGCATACATTATTTTCAGTGTATTCTTGAAGTCTGTTTACAAATATATATATATATATATATATATATATATATATATATATATGCATTTTTTAATGAATTTAGGGCAGGGTCTATAGGGTTTATAGTGTCTCACTATGTAGATCAGACTCTGAAATTCTCCTGCTTTCAGCATCCCAAGTGCTAAGATTAAAAGCATGTGCCACCATGCCTAGTCTCAATCATGGTCTCAGAGTGCCCTGTGGGTGAAGCTGGCATAGCAGACTGGGGATCAAACCCAGGCCACTGTGCTCTGCCAAACCAGGTGTTTTAGTCCACTGAACTATCAGGCTGGCCCTACAAATATATATTTTTAAGAAGTTTTCATCTGTATTCACCACAGCTCAGACTTGTAGTGATCCTCTTGTTTTCAGCCTTGGCAGCGCTAGGATTACAGATGCATGTCACCATGCTCAGACTATTGTTGGCTCAGCACTTCCAAGGGTGGAGCCAACAAAACATGTCGTACCAGGAATCGAAACTCATTCCCTGCATTTGCCTAAGCAGGCAATTAGTCCACTGAGCTATCTAACTAGCCTTTGTAGTTTTCTTTTTTGTGGGATTTTTGTTTAATTTATTTATTTATTTTTATTACTTTTAATAAGCAATAAGAATACGATAGTTTAAAAACATGTTTGTAGTACATTCACAATAATTGACACATTGCATATTGTTGTCCTCATAGTAGTTACACAGATCACAGGGTGTGGATATGATACATTTTCTAATCGATATTAGTGAAGAAGGAAAAAAAAAGAAAAAATTTCTTCTCCGTGAACTAAGAGGAAGTGGTTGTATACATAGTTTAATGTTCCATAATTGCACTGGGTTACCAGTGAAACTGACAATGCTGGAAGCTGTTGATTTAAGCCTCTTACACCTCATCGTACCAATCTAGCTCTGCATTTTATGCCTCGTGATTAAGCTTTTCCACTGGGTGATCAAGGGTAAGTTAAAGCAAGACCTGTATAACAAAACATTCATCCTTTGTATTGCCCAAGGTCAAATCCCCTCAGGATTAACTTTGGAACCATTTACAATGTTTTGTAGAACTGTTGTCAGTGTCAGTCATTGGGATGAGTCATGGCCATTGCTTGATCAGTTTGCTTTCTGTGAAAGCATGAGAGAATGGTTTTTCTCTAGGTGACTCTCCTTAGACACACTATACTTCATTTATCCCTTTCCTCTGAGGTCCCATAATCTCCTTGACTAGAAACTTTGGGAAACCTCTGAGGTATAGCATGTTATAGCACAGGTTCTCTTATGTTCTGAGTCCTCACTGCACTTGAAATACTAGGGCCAAAATATTGGCTATCCTTGTAGCTCTTCTTTTCCTCCAATGTTTGGTCTGTAAACTTATATTCTTCACCCTCCAGAAGAAAAGCTTAGTGATGCTATTACTCTATAACATAGGTACTTGAACTTAACACCATTGTCTTTCTGAGTATCAAACATCTTAGACTTAACTTAGAATTGGTATCAATCACTGATATTCTAATAAATCTCTACATTGTGATAAAAACAGTTTCACATTTTTACACAGACACTTAGAAATCCAAGGATGTACAAAATTGTAGCCTGTCAAGCCTATTTCATTTTGCTCAGTTTCATACTCAAAATTAATACCCTTTTTTGTTATTTTGTTAACCAACCACTTACTTGAGAGCAAGTATAGCAGTAAATACTCTGTGTGGGATTTTTTTTTTTGAATATTTATATGGCATTTGGATGCAAGATACATTGGATTCTTACAATGAGTTTAGAACAGTTTCCTCTCACTTTTGTATGGAATAATTTGGGAAATACTGGTGTCAGTTCTTAGAAAGTCAATAAATGTCAGCAGTAAATTCTAGTTATGGATTTCTCACTAAGATTTTTAATAATAGTTTCAATTTCACTGCTTCTTGTTTGTCTATTTAGGGTTTATGTATTATCTCAATTTAATTTGATTAGTTAATTTGGTCTAAAATTTATTAAATTCATTTGTGTTACATGGTTAAACATAAATTTTCAAAATAGTTCCACTAGATTTCAGTGGTTTATTTAAATGCTAACCACATCTTTTACCTTTAGTTTTATCCGTTTGGATCTCTCTTTTGGTTAGTTTTGCTAATTACCTAACAAAATGGTCTATACTGCTCTTGAAGCATTAGCCATTTGTATTGCTGATTTTATTAACGTAAGCTTTGATCTTTATAAATTTTCCTCATGTTTGGTTTGAGGTTTTATATATTTCCTTGGGTCTTATTTTGTTACTCTTTGAAATATGTCATTAGCTTATTTATTTCAGCTCTTGTAGATTTTTTTAAAATGTAAGCTCGTGACTACAAACATTTTCTGAGAACTTCAGAACCCTAAAATTCTTTTATACTGTGTTTCCATTATCATTTGAGTCCGTGATTTTTTTTCCCTGCTTACATAAATAAGTCACTGATAATTACAATTGTATTATTCAGCCTCCCTATCTTTGTATAATTTCTGTGGCTTTACTTACTGAAGCTTTAGTCCATTTTGATCTAACAGAAAGAATTATATTTTTACAATTTAATGTTTACCAAAATGTGTTTTATGTTCTCAGATATGTTATACTTTGCAGAATGTTCTATAAGCTAGTGAAGTGAATGTAGTCTTTCTAGATAACTTTGAAATCCATTGTATGTATAATGTACTTTAACTCTAATATCTATTTTTGTTTTATTTTATTTTTATTACATTTTATAAGAAATAACAAAGTGACAGTTTCAAAACATGTTAGTAGTACTTTTCCAAAATTTGGTACCATGCTTATTGTTGTCCTCCTACTAGTTATACAGACTTTATATTTTTTCTAATCATTATTGGTATGAAAAAAATTTTTGTCATTCAACTAAGACAATGTAGTTGTATACATAATCCAATGTTTGATAATCACAGTGGGTTATTGGTAAAAATGGCAGTGTTGGAAGCTGTTGATTTAAACCTTTTACAATTCAGCATTCTAATATAGCTTCCGTTTTATAACTTGTGGTTAAACTTTTCTGCTGGGCGGCAGAGGACAAGCTTAAGCAAGACCCGTATAGCAAAACATGTAACGTTTGTATCTTCCAAGGTCATCAAATCCCCTTAGGATTTACTTTGAAACCATGTACAGTGCTTTGTAGAACTATTTTCAGTGTCAGCCATTTGGATGAGTCGTGGCCATTGCTTGACCAGTTTGCTCTCTATGAAAGCCCAAGAGAATGTTTTCTCTTAGACACACTATACATCATCAATCCCTTTCCTCTGTAGCCCCATAATTTCCTTGAACAGAAAATTTGGGAAACCACTGTGTTATAGAATATTACAGTATAGGTTCTCTCTGACTTGAGTCCTCACTGACCTTGAAGGGCTAGGACCAAAACATTGGCTATCCTCGTAGCCCTTCTTTTTTTTCCAATTTTTGGTCTGTAAACTTATATTCTTAACCCTCCAGTATAAAACCTTACTGATACTATTACTCTGTAGCATAGGTAGTTGAGCATAACATCATTGAATTTCTGAGTATCAAGCTTCTTTGACTTAACTTGGAATTGATATTTTCTATCAATCTTTTTTTTTTTTTTTTGTATTTTTGAGACATGGTCTCGCTATGCAGTTCAGGCTAGCCTTGAGCTCACTTTTGTAGCCCAGGCTGGTCTCGAACTCGCACCGATCCTCCTGCCTCAGCCTCCTGAGTGCTGGGATTACAGGCGTGAGCCACCACGCCCGGCTTCTATCAATCATTGATATAATGATTTCTATAGAATGTGATAAAAGCAGTTGCACATTTTTACACATTTAGAAATCTAAGTATATACAAAATTGTAGTCAGTCAATTCTATGACATTTTTCCTAGTCTCTTACTCTCATTTAATACCTTTTTGTTTTCTTGTAAATCAACCATTTACTTGAGAGAGAGCATAGCAGTAACTGAAATTACATTAGCAGCACAACACATCTAAAAGACCAGAATGACAGGCATCCTAAGCCTATTTTTACTGTTACACATTGCTATCCTCATTGTCAAAAAATTTTTGGAGATTTCTAGGACCATTATCTAATTCATCCTGTGTATATAAATGCAGGGCTTTGCCCTTGCCATGCTTCCTACTTTCTCTGCTTGCAGTCACTTCGTTGTTTAACCCTTAAGTCCTTGATTTCCATTCAGCTGTGTAAGCCAAACCTACATGTGTGAGTATCATACAGTCTCCTTAGTGTAAGAACTGAAAAGAAGAAAGAAAAATGGAGAGACATAACACAGCTGAATGGAAACCTTATATGTATTTGTTATCTTTTTTTCTTTTTCTGTATTTTGGACAGGGTCTGTAGGGTTTGTATGGCCTCGCTACTCAACTGGTCTCATAGTGATTCTCCTGTTTTCAGCCTTCCAAACACTGAGATTACAGGCTCAAGCCACCATGCCATTTCAATCGCTGCCTCACTGCACCCCGCAGGCAGAGCCAGAACAGCACTCTGGGGATATCGCTTTTAGTGTGCTGAGCTATCTGGCCGGCTCTCCTGTTATTTACTTTTTGATGTCAAAAAAAAAAAAATTACAAAAACATTTAATTAGGAAAGAAGAAAATAGGAGAAAGAAAAGTTATTATTATTTTTAAAGGGACAAAACAGGAAAAAGACAGAAATTAGGACAAAAATAATACTGAGAATGGTGACAGAAATCTATGGTTCCTGGGACACAGAAGGGAACACAGGCATTCTATGAGTGAGGCCAGCCCGGTAACCCAAAGAGGTGCTATGTCAAAGCAATATTATAACCAGAGCTAGGAGTGCAGTTCAGTGGTTGAACATCTCTGCTATCAATGTCCAGAAGCACACAGCCATCTACTCCCTGGAGGGAAAAACAAAGAAGTTGGTTAAATAGTTACAGCAATAATGGATTGAAATTAAAAATAAAAATTTCATCTAAGAGAAATGGAGGGATGAGGAAGAAGAGAATGAATAGAAAAGAAGAAAGGATAATAAAACTAAGTTTCTAAAAAGAAAAACAAGGGCCAGCCAAATAGTTCAGCGAATTAAAGCACCTACAAGCAGGAAGAGGGGTCTGGTGATTGATCCCCGGGCCTGCAGTGCTGGCTCCCCCACTGCTGGGGCGCACTGAGATGGCAATTGAGACTGGGCGTAGTGGTGAGTGCCTGGTGTGAACCCTTTGGAGGCTGTAAACAGGCGGATCACTGTGAGTCCAGTCTAGTTGTGAGACCTTGAACACTCTGTAGACCCCTCCCTAAAATACAGAAATAAATAAATAAGAAGAAAAAGAATAACAATGAAAAGAGAACAATGCACATTTATGTGCATATGTATATATGAGATAATCAAAAAATAAAAATTCTTGAGGAAGAATGATAATGTTATCATTTTTTGGTAAATTTCAGGCATATGACTAAGATGGATACGCGCTGGGTACAGCCGTCTACAGCTCGGCGTCTGCTGGGCTTCAGCCGTAGGGTAGAAAAAGGATTCACGTATGTCTTCTTCGTTTGGAGCTGCTCACACAGCTCACACAGCCAGCTGGCTGGGTTTGGTACGGGAGCCAATTCTAGCTACTTTCTCATACAAAGAATACAAGTGCCACTGGCTAGTTTACTCTGGACATATTTGTTTGGTAAAATTCCAGGGAAGTGTTGCTGCCACCTGCTTTTAGGCTTCTGGCACTCACTGGGAAGTTCGTTTGGAGGGCAAGGCATCCTTGGGTGGAGGGACCAAACGAAGGCATCTTGATTAATCAACTCTGTGTGATGAATGCTCTCCACATCCTGTCCCCATTTGCTACCCCCTCAGTCAGCTCACACTGTGGACTGTGTCGTCTGACACTAGAACAGCCAATACCTGTTCCCCTCACAACTGGATTTCAAAGATCACAGCATACATTTTCTGATGGTTTTACTTCAGTGATGTTCTGTGAAGTTGTATTTGTTGACAAGGTAGTCACTAACCAGAATAATGTGGTGATGTTTTTGACTTCAAGAGGAAAGATAATGCAAGGGATTAGGTCTCCTAAGCAGCAAGCTCAGGCCCAACCTTTACATGATAGCACTCCTTTGGGGAACCATGTTTCACCCTGAAAAATACCTTGCAGTTCTTAAACATCACCAAATATGCCTTCATGAATCAGCTAAATTCAGACTGATTTTCTATCTGTGTCCATTTTCCTATCAGTTGGTCCAGCATTTCTCTCCTTCTTTCTCTTTGACCTTCTCTTGCCCTCCTTACTGTGGTACTGTGTCAGCACTCCTGTGCAGCCCACACGTTGCCTCTTGCCTTCTTTTTTTGATAGCCTGTATCTCTGGTTCTTTCCAAATCATCTTTCTAGTCCTGATCTTTAATGCATTTCTCCCTCACCCATCTCACTGAATAGTAGTTCTCTATTTCAATTCTATCTTATGGAAATGCTAGAAAATATTGCCTGTTTTTAGTTCACCATGTTAGCTCTTGATAGTACTACATTTTCTGTCTGGGTCTTCTGAGTCATCTTTATATCACTTTTTTATTCCTTCATCTACCCTTTGTATTATTCAAGTTTCCATTTAGATGACATAATACCAGGGGGAAAATTCTTCAAAGAGAAAAGGTTTATTTTTCTCTTATGTTTCCAAAGGTTTTAGTCTATGGTTGGCTGGTCCTCTTTTTTTTTTTTTTCTTTTTTCTTCCTGAGGTGAGGCAGAACAGCATGGGAGACCAACATTGCTGACAAACCTCCTCACCTGGAGGCTGCTCTAAGTGATCAACAAAACAAGAGCCAGAGAAAAAGAGGCTGAGAACTACACAGTCTCCACAGTCACTCCTAGGGCACCATCTTCCTTCAGCAGAGCCAAGCCAAGCCTGCATTCTACCAGCACGTTCATTCAGCTAGTAACTCCTCCCTGGAAGCTCCTTGATGTCATTGGCCATGTGATGCAGTAACCCCCGGAAACTTTTCTACAAGAGTTCAGAAGATTTGGTAATATAGCAAGTTAATCCTCAAATAAAATATACAGTTTATCATCTTTTTAATGTTGACAGCATAGCTAGTAATTTGTTATGATTTTTAAGGCTATAAACTGTGAATAAAAAATATTAAACTTCAAAAATGCCACTCAGACTTTAAGCTACAAGTAATGTTCACTGAATGATAGTATCATTCTTTGAAAAATAGTTTTAGAGATATTTGATGAACCCATTAAAACTTAATTGCTTATGTACTATGGATCTTATCATGGAAAAAGTATCTATGAAACAGAAAAGGAAAATTTACAATTCAAAACCCAGGAAATTGTCGAGGCAATTATTTACACAATGATATATAACTTCTGAGCCCTCTTAAGGTGGGCCTTTTATACCACAATGTAATCTCAAGAATTTGACATTGCTAGCACCACATGTAAGGAGATAACAAACAACATATTTATAATTGCAAATTTCTGAAAATTAAATTATTAAAAACATTCATAATATAATTATAAATCATAACCAGCCATCAACATTATTATTCTCAAATTGAATATACTATAATAAAATAATTTCGTTGGAATCAGTTGTAATTATATGGAAAACAGTTAATTTTGATAAAGTGGCTTTTACAAAATCACTTATACTTCACCTCTAAGAATCATGACTCTGCAACAACAGAGCTTTATTCCATGTACAGATTTGATAAGGTTATAGTAGCATATTTGTGAAAATAATAATTAAACAGGAAAATTTATAGTTTGACAAAAACATATCATTGCTTAATCATGACCTTAAGTATTAAAATCCATTTTAAAGTAAAACAATTTTAAAAAAATACCTAAGCCGGGTGTGGTGGCTCACGCCTGTAATCCCAGCACTCGGGAGGCTGAGGCAGGAGGATTGGTGCAAGTTCGAGACCAGTCTGGGCTACAAAAGTGAGCTCAAGGCCAGCCTCAACTGTACAGCGAGACCCTGTCTCAAAAAGACCAAAAAAAAAAAAAAAATTAAAAAAAAATACCTAGTACAAGCTAAAGTTTTTCTATGATCTACTAGTAAACATAGACAATTAAATAATCCAAAGTTTATGAATGCAGAAAACTTTAAGTATCAAAATAACACATACATATTATCTCAAACAAAACAATTTTGAGCTTTATGTTATTTAATTAATTACTAGATATCTATAATCTCATCTGTAAAGTAAGCATGAAAATAATTATGTCCTGAAAATATTATATATATATATATATATATATATATATATTAAGATAATCTTTTTATTAATTTCTATTGGCTTATTGAAGTTAATACTTAATCTTTGTATCAATCTTACATGCCTATATCTAGTAATCTGAACAAGTACTTTTAAGATAATAATATATAACTTAACAATCATTGTTGACTTCTCATCTATTCTTAAAACACTAAGATAAAATGTAATGAGACGGCATATTCAAAATATTGGGTCTGGCACAGTGTTTCTAAGTATATTGTTTCTAAAACAGTGTTTCTAGCATGTAGTAGTATTTCCATATATGCCATTTATAATTTTATTATTTTTATATTTATTTTCTATATTAGCAATAAGCTACAAATTATCAATCATTTAAAAATATTATCATGTCTACACCCTGGGCTCTGTATAAATACAATGAGAACAACAATGTGCATTGTATCAATTACTGGGAATGTATTATTAAGGTATTTTGAAAACTCTCACATTGTAATTTCTTATTAAAAGTAATAAAAGAATAAGAATATATACTTCTACTGAAGACTGAAATCAAAGATAGCTATTTTAATAGAATTTAAGTAATCTCTCAGTGTAACCTAAGAAAAACTTAGATGTTTAATAAAATACCTACCTCATGTCTAGATTAGTAAGTACATTCTTGGAATATACAAATTTAATTTATTTAATTTAATATTTTATTGTTTAAATTTAGCAGTGGTTATATTACATATTTTCATCATCAGATCGGTTTATATTAATACATATAGGTATATAAGATTGATCAAACAATTAAACGTTAACACTTTTAAATCAACATTATTTTTTTTTTCTTTTCCCCTTTCTTTTTTTTGAAAGTTGACATATTACATATTGTCTTCACAATCGTTCTATAGAGTACAGTGTGTGGGCATGACCCACCTCCCTAGATGTTGCTTAGAAAAAAAAAAAGAAAGAAAGAAAAGAATATGCTTCTCTTTGGACTAACAGGAAGCAGATACATACACAGTCAAATGTTCTGCAATTGCAGTGGGCCACCAGTGAAGCTTGTAATGTTGGAGGCTATTGAATCTAAGCCTCCTAAAGCTCATCTCACCAATCTAGCTCTGCGTTTCATGCATGGTAATTAAGCAATTTTTTTTTCTTGCTGGGTGGTCAAGGGCAAGTCGAAGCAAGACCTGTATAACAAAGCATTCATTTTTTTTTTTTTTATCTTCCAGGACAAATTTAATTTAAACATAAATATTTTCATGAGTAGATTCTCACTTTGAAGTATTTATTTTGAGGTAAATAATAATTTCATCATACTTTATTTGAAAAATTTTAAGGTTTCTGATCCACAAAAGGCCCTGAGTTTTAAAGTGACAGTAAGTGTAACTGTTTCTAACGTAACACTTAAGTAAACCCAATGAAATGAAACTATTTGTGGATTATCAGTTATCATTTGCTGAGGGCCAGATTTGTGTCAACCTTATGTTATAGATAGGTATTGAAATCCATATTATGAAATCAATTTTAATTGAGCAAATGTCACCCTGTTATACAAGAAACTATCAGAATCTTTGAGGACCTTTGTTTTTCATAGCTGAAAATGATATCAAATTGAAGATGATTCCCCTGTAGATTGTTGATTTTATTATCTGAGGTGAGTCTAAAGCAGATTCATAAGAATGCCTATAAGGCAGACTAATTTCTCATTAGTGATGCATGTCTAATGATTCATTATCTTTTTTTACTTCAGGAATCTAGATTACTTTTATGATTCTTTTTATATAACAGGCTATCAGGAAATAACATGGCAGTGGGAAGACTCCTCATCGTGTGTTTAAGGATTCTATTCTTTCAGTTCTTGCCTTTATCCTGGGACCAGAGCATCGGTGCCATTTCCAAAGAGATACATTAAGTAGAAACAAGTAAATCTTTGTTTTGTCTTGTTTTGTTTTCAGCCAAAGCCCTGGATCTATATGGGAGCACAGCGAAGATCAGTAGGCCTGAATAACTGCTGAGCAGTTGGCGATGCTGCCTGGATCAACTCTGCTGAGTCCAATTCAGCAAGCTCAATTACGTCAGGCATGTCGTGGATGAAGACACACTAGATACAGAGCAGGCTTGCAGAGACGTAACAGCAGAAGAAAGGTTCCTGGGGCATAGCACATTATGGTGATTTAGGGACATGGAGTTAGACCAAGAAATGCTTTGAAACTTTATTAGTAGTGTATGCACCACCTAATTGCTGATGGCGTCACTGTTCATATAATCAGAAGCTCTTCAGGTTTTTATCATAGAGGAATATGTGAGAATCCCCATCTAAACAATTTACTACTGGGAAAAATGCAGCATGAATATGTTTAAAATTTACTTATTTTATCTTATTTTGATTTTTGACTTGGTTTCATATAAAGAGCAAACTTTGCAATGGAAAAATACTGAAGTTTTGGCTCTACTTTGAGCTCAATCTTAAAAATTATTATACTTGTAACATGTATTATAGAAATATAAATACTTACATATTTTTTAAAATTTCTCATTCCATAATCTATTAAATATATTTTTGAGAGTTAAGTAATTGTTTCTATGATTTTTAATATTAAGATTTGACATCACTGTATAAGAGTGCTACAAATAAATTCTCTCTTCAAAATGATATCCTTTACATATCAGTGTAGGTTATTTTTGGTAACAACTCTCAAATTGATTTATTTTGGTTCATTTAAATAAATTTAATGATATGAAATGTAATAGGATTTATCATATAGAAATAGTTTCATATTTTGAATCACTGTGTTTCTGAATATTAAAAATAAAACAGCCAGTAAACTGGTAGTCACATAAAATCAATTACAAAATAATAAAGTTTTGAAGATATAGTAAGAATTCGATGATAGAATAAGGGTCAGTTGATGATTGAACACGTTATAAAACCTTAAAGAACTCTTTAATTTCTTCCCCTTTTCCAGTCAGGTGGATTGATATGCTTTAATACACAAAGAAAATCATTTTTAAGGACATCAAAGACTAGCCTACCACAGCCAAAATGTCAGTATACAACTTTATCTGGACCTGACTACACTTCAATTTTATATCCTCTAAGCTGTATTTACAGTTAACTAAATTAAGTACAATAAGCCATGAAAGCAGTGACTAAATTCTGTTGAGAATTCATGTTGAGAAGCAAAACTACATGTAAATACTTCTGAAATATTTCATGAACACAGAACTGAAGGAAAGCTTTTGTGGCTTATAAGTCTCTAGAACCCAAAAGAAAGAAACAGGAATAAACATTTAATGAGAAGAAATTATATAATATATTTGTGTATATGTATATATATATATATATATATAATACTTAAATACATCATATAAAAGCTGTAATGAGAATTTAATAGATTTTTCTCATGCACATTTAATATTTATGCACATTATCAAAAATTACATTTATTTCTCATAAAAATAGTATATCTTTAATACAAACATGATACTCACATGTCCTCAGACAAAAGTCTAATAAAACTTAATAGGGATTGTAGCAGTCTGGAGAAATTAATTGCAGAATTTGAACAGATCATGGCAATTTTTCTTTAATGAGTAAAACTATATTTGTAATATCAATAGCTTTGGTGGAAAATGTAGACTTCAGCGATGATGTGGATTTTAAAGGAATTTATTGTTCTGAGTGTAACAAAATAAAGCTGATGACTGAATGACAGTAACACCTTTTTATTACAGTAATGTTTATTGACTCCATTAAAAGAAAATGTATTTAGATTGTTTCCAGTCTTTATTATTTTTAAAAATATCATGATCATAGTCTTTAAAACAAATGATGCCAAAATTGATTTAAAATACTCCTCAATATCGTTCTTTAAGGAAGTCTAAATATAACTTTATGTCTAGTAGGCTTGGTATTGATTTCATACCGCTCAACATCTGTATTTGACAAGAGAGCACAGGCTATGAATCTGTAGTATGTTATTGTAGGGCTTCCAGTGCCTTAATTTACCAAGGATCACTTCTGACTTAATGAAAGTCCTGTGTGATTCACTGGGCAACCATCTTTTAATAGGGACTTGGGGTGGGGTTGAGAGGTATGTAGAGTAAATGGATACTCAGAAAGTCCTGAAATAGTTCTACTACAAATCAGGTTTTCAAAGTCTACATTTTTAATGAAAAAATATTTTTATTGCTAAATTTAGAAGCTTAAGTGTTCATACACTGATGCATCCTGGCAATGATTGGGTCAAGCTTCTCCTGTGCTTTAGGCACTAGCTAGGCAAAATAAGCTTATATTCAGCAAAATATTCTTTTCATCTATTCCAAGGCAGTTCGCAGAATAGGATTTGTTAGGAAGTGGGAAAACATTAATCACAGGTTCATACAAAATATAATTTCACATTATGATAAATATTATGTAATAACAGCTGGAAATAGGAAAAAAATATACAGCACAGTTTCTATTCAGAGAAATCAAAAGAATTATAAGCATAGATTTAACTGCAACATGAATGGGAAATATTTATTGTGCTGAAGGAAAAATGTATATTGAAGAAAATGTGACTAAGAATCTTTTAAGTAGCTGAAAGAAAATTCAACTTATTAATCACATAGAATACCTCAAAGAGGACATATATTTAAATAGAGAAAATGAATATGGATTGTATATATGTGTGCATGCAAACATGTTTATTTTTGCTTTTTATTATTGACTAATTACTTCTGCTAAAGCGTACTGTAAGTATCTTAGAGACATGTATGGAATATAGACAAGAGAAAAGATGAATGGATCCAGTCAGTGGTTATTAAAAAAAAAAAGGAGGAGCCTGGGTTTCAAATATCCAAAAAGAAAAACATAAGGACCATATGACCTTGTGAATATGGCATTTGGTAGATATGCGTTACTGAGATAACGGATATTAAGGTATTTGTGTTGTATTAGTCACACTTTCCCTTGATAAATGAAATACCTGATGCTATCATTGAATGGGGCCTTGTTTATTTGGCTTATGGTATCTGTGGAGTTGGTTCAAGATAAGCTAACTTTAAAAAAGAAATAGAATGATGTGAAGGTGTGGCAGAGCAGAGCTGCTCAGTGTAGACCCTGAAATCAAGCAGGCAAATTGTCTCAGAGAAGAAGGGGCCAGGCACACTATTCAAGTTCCCATCTTCATGCCACATCTTCCCAGAAATGTGCTTTGCTAGGTTATTTGGAAACCAAACAAGTTAACATTGCACTATAACTGCCAGATATGAACATATTAAAACACATGGAAATTATTTATTGGGTTGCAGTATATAATTTGAAAATAACTGCATTGCTGGTGATAAATAGAACAGTTATAAGGTAGTAAATATCACCCATGACTTTGTTTATGGTAGCAACTGTGACATTCCTCAGAAGTTTTCTAGATACAGTTTGGAGTTTCTCTGTAATCTTCTAAATTTATTAGGGTTTAAATGCAAAGTCTGTTTCTTTGAACTTGCTAGTGTGATAGATTGATTGCTGAGTAAAAACAGTTATCATTAAATGTCAACAATGTCTAGTGGCTGGTCATTATACAAGGTGGTATGATCATACTTAGGAATTAGTTTTTCATTAGCATTCTCCAGAGAATTAGAATCAATAGGATGTAGGTGAATGAATAGAGATAGATAGATAGATAGATAGATAGATAGATAGATAGATAGATAGATAGTTAAATTTAATGTGGGAATTTGCCTACAATTCTGTAGACTAAAGCATTCTACTGTACGTCTTCTGAAAACAGAAGATGCAGGAAGCCTGGTGCTGTTTAGTTTGTGTCTAATGTCCTGAAGAAGAAGAAAGACAGGTGTACAACTCTTTTATTCCAAAAGCCTGACCACCTGGAGTGCTTCTGGAATAAATCCTTGTACTCTAAGGCACATGCATGTGGATCTCTGATGTCTACAAATAGGAGAAAATGAATCTTCAGGTTCCACATACCATTGCGTTTTTCCTTTTATTCAATTCAATACCAGCCTATATTGGCAAATCTTTACTCAGACTACTGATTTAAATGCTAACGTCTCCTCCACCCACATACCCCTCATGAGTGCATCCAGAAATAACAACTTTTCACCATCACAATTTCTAGCGGAATTAAGAGATTTAAAAACACATTATTTTTTGATGACATGGTATATGTAGTCATTTGTTCCCCAAAGAATTTTAAAATTTTGCCTATGGATTAGGTGATCAAAATTATTGTAACTATCAGGAATACCTCACATTTTCCTAAAGCACAAGGACTAAGTTACTTACATAATATTTTAGATTTTATGATGTCTATATGATAGAAAAGACCTCTGAAAATACTTATTGAAAGAAGCAATAAGTTAAAGAATATAGTTATTTATATAGATTCTGCAATATAACTCTTCACGTATACCACAGGGTCCTCCACTTTCCTTGTTTATAATACATAAATTGCTTAAAAATAATAAACATAATTATGTTCTATGAACCTAACTGTGCCCCTGCTCAGAATGAACATTGTGATATCTTAATCCTGATATAGCTGCATTTGGGAATAAGATTTTAGAAATGAAGTGAAATGACATAAAAAAAAAAAAATGTAAGCCCTGAAACAAGAGATTGGTAGTTTATAAGAGAAAGAAAGGAAATCTCTTTCAGTCTCTCCCTTTTCCTCTCCCTCACCCTCTTCCTCTTTTCTCCTCCCTCTCCCTCTCCCTCCTTCCTCTTCCTTCCTTCTTCCCTCTCTCCCTCTCTCTCTCCCCCTGTCCCTCCTTCCTCTCCCTTTCCCTTTCCCTCTTTCTCTCTTTCTCTCTCTCCTTTTCCCCATTTGCAGGTAAGCAGCAAATGCTATGTGAAACTGACACAGCAGTTTTTAAACCAGGAAGGAAGATATGATGACTTAATCGAAATTCTTTTGGGGCCTTGGGCCTCAGAACTGTGAGAAAATAAATGCATGTCCTTTTAGTCCCTTGGTCTACGGAATTTTCTTACAGCAGCCTGTGGGGTGGGGGGCAGGGAGGTCTGTCTAAAAAGAGCAAAAGAAAAAATTCTTACTGTTATTATTATTATTATTATTATTATTTATTTATTTTTTTTTTTTTTTGGTGATAATCTGATATTGAAAGCTGAAGAAGCCGGGCATGGTGGCGCACGACTGTAATCCCAGCACTTGGGAGGCTGAGGCAGGAGGATCGATGAGAGTTCGAGACCAGCCTGGGCTACAAAACTGAGCTCAAGGCCAGCCTGAACTGTACAACGAGACCCTGTCTCAAAAAGACCAAAAAAACAAACAAAAAAAAAAGGAAAGCTGAAGAAGCCCGGTGTGGTGGCGCATGCCTGTTATCCCAGCACTCGGGAGGCTGAAGCAGAAGGATCAGTGCGAGTTCGAGACCAGCCTGGGCTACAAAAGTGAATTCAAGGCCAGCCTGAACTTCACAGTGAGACCCTGTCCCAAAAAGACAAAAAAAAATTATTTAAAAGCCAGGCGTGGTGGCTCACGCCTGTAATCCCAGCACTCCGGAGGCTGAGGCAGGAGGATCGGTGTGAGTTCGAGACCCGCCTGGGCTACAAAAGTGAGTTCAAGGCTAGCCTGAACTGCATAGCAAGACCCTGGCTCAAAAAGACAAAAAAAAAAAAAAAAAAAAATGCTGAAGAATGATGAGAGGCTCGTAAATGGGGGTAAAATGTTTTCTAGAAAAGTACACTACATTTTTGAAACTAATATGTAAATAGAAGATTGAAAAAACAGAGCTTTATACTTTTTCAGTGTCTACTTCATACATCGCCTTTAAATTTCCATTGTCATCAGGGTCAGAAGTCAGTTCTGCTAAAGAAAGCAGCTTAGACTGTCCCTCCAGAGGGAGGGTTAGCAGCTTAAGGCAGGAGCAAGCAGATGAGCACCAAGACTGCGTTCTCCTCACGCTGCCTGGCATCTTTCTTTTACATGCAGTGTGAATTGGGATCATTCGTTCTCTCTTCTTGCTCCCAGGCTGCCAGTCATTCCCTTACCTGTGTTCAGTGAGAGTCTGGATTCTTCTAGGTGCTGTAAAGAGTTTCTACCAGGAGTTTTCAAATTAACATGCACTAAAAATAGCTGTTGAGTTCTATGGCTCAACTTTTTTTTAAAGCACAAACAGGCCTAATTTCATATATATATATATATATATATATATATATATATATATATATATATATATATATGTATATATGTATATATGTATATAATCTATTATTATATTACTTTTTATTATAGATTTGGTATAGAGTCTTGCTAGGCAGCTCAGACTTGTTCTGATCCTCCCAACTCAGCGTCCCAAGAGCTAGGATTAGAGGTATGAGCTGCCACACCCAGATTCAATAGTCAGCATGGCAGTGCCCTGGGTCCCCAGGCCTGTGACAGGAGGTACTGAATAACCAATAGCTGCTGAATAGAAATCAGTAATTAAATAAAAGTATAACGTGAGTTTGGAAATGCAGAAACACAGATAAGTATTGACTTAGAATTAACAATATTGTGTTCAGACTGTTGTTTTCTGAAAGGAAGGAAAAGAGAAATATTGTTACAGTTATAGGTCAAGAGTAAGCATGGTAAATATCAAGAGAAAAATAAAACAAACCATTTTCCCTAAATTGTGGTCATACTGACTTAAAGATTCATGACATTTAAATTATAGTAATATGTCAGAAAACAATAAAGTACTTATTTTGATTGAATACAGAAAATGAAGAAAATTATTAATTTTGATATACAGAATGTTTCCAAATAGTTTCTTTCACAAACAAACTCATATTATCATTTCTGTTTTTTCATGTATTTCATTTTCAAAATTAGGGGACTTTATGTAAGACATAGTCACAATTATTTTGACTTAAATATACTACAAATAACTTTCCAAATGGATACATAGCAGAAAAAAAATAATAATTTGTCATCTTTTCAGATTTTGTAGCTGTGGGCTAGCCAAATAGCTCAGCAGATTAAAACTCCTGCTTAGGCAGATGCCGTGGCCAGGCTTTGGTCCCCAGCATGCCATGCCGGCTTACCCGTGGGGCACGCCGACATGGCAGTTGAGATTGGGCCTTTTGGTGTGCACATCTGTAATCCCAGCGCTTGAGAGGCTGAGCACACGTGGATTGCTACAAGTCTGATGTACATCGGTAGAGCCTGTAGACCCCTGTACTAAAAAATACACACACAAGCCGGGCGTGGTGGCTCACACCTGTAATCCCAGCACTTGGGAGGCTGAGGCAGGAGGATTGGTGCGAGTTCGAGACCAGCCTGGGCTACAAAAGTGAGCGCAGGACCAGCCTCAACTGCATAGCGAGACCCTGTCTCAAAAAAAAAAAGACAAAAAAAAAAAAAAATACACACACAGACAAAAGTTTTGTAGTTGTGAAGTAATAAAGTAATATGTGATCAATCATATTCCAGACCTTGTTTAAGATCATTGTTACTGCAATTTTGTATTAATTGTTGTTCATGCTCATATCTCTCAATTATTGAGTAACATTTTTATATCTATATAGAAAATGTTACAGGAGAAAATTTTTAGTTCCAAAAGTACCCAGATTTTAATTATTAATAAATCTTTTCTAAGATATTGTAACTTGCATGTTCACTAATATTATGTAATGATATCTAATCTTCTATATCTTTCAGTGACAAAATATTTTGCTCTGTTGATTTAACTTGCATTTTTCATGCATCTAATAATTCTGCACATCTTGCAATATGTTTATTACAGTCTCAAATTTTCTATTCTGTAAATTACTTGTTCACATTATTTTCTCTTTAAAATTTATTTTTTCTTTATTAACTTGTAGTACTTTGCATTAATTCAACTTAATTTCATTAACTTTGTTTTTCTCTGTCATATCCATGAATAATGCTTTCATTTTATGGCCTGTCATTTATATTTAAATTTTATTTTAAATGTCTTTTATCACAGAAAAAACTTTTACTTTATTCAGTTTATTGTCTCTATTTCTTAATCTATTTTTGGATATATTAGCTTCTAAATCTGAAAAATAATTACAATTGTATTTCTTTCAGAAACTAGAAAGAATAAGAGTTACTGTGACTTTGTCTTCTGGAAATGATAGATATTTTTTTTTTTAATTAAAAAAAATATTTCATTTATTTTATTTGATACAGGACCTGTGCTGCACAATGCAGACTCACAGTGATCCTCTTGTCTCAGCCTCCAGCACTGGGATTAGAGGTATGCATCACCACACCAGTTTTGGTGACCAACAGAGCAGCATGGAATACAGTACCAGGTATCAAACCTGGTTCCTTGTGCTTGCGAGGCAAGAGCTTAGACCACTGAGCTATTTTCTCCAGCCCAAATTTCTTATTTTTTATGCTGCAAATAACTTTTCAATTTCAGTACAAAGATTTGAAAATTGGTAGTGCTCAGAAATCAACCTTATACAGACTTTTCAATTGGTACTTCTACTCAGGTAAAAATGTTATAAGAAGCCATGTCACTGACTGCCAGGGATTCACCTACTGATGTTGTAGATATAAATTCAGTGTTTTGTGAGAGCCCCACAGTGTGGGCATTAAGGCCTCCCTCAGCCACTGAGAAACTGAGAACGACTGCAGATGAAAACCAACAAGAAACTGGGGCCTAGGGTTTTAATCTTCAATCAAGTAACATCTATCATGACCTCAGTGATCCTAGAACGGCTGAAACTCCAAGATGAAAACTCAGGTCAAGCACCATTTTGCTTCTGGCCTGGTAAATTCCTGAGGGCACGACCCCATATAAATAACTCTGGACTCTTGACCCACAGCAACTGAGTTGAGAAGTTTGTTAATGAAACAGTACTTCTGATCATGTGCTATGCAGTTATAAAAGCTATTACAGCAAAGATCATTTCTAAAACCTTAGGAAAAAGGCATTTATGCCTCGTGGTCATGAACAATAAATTTTCTATCATTTGAATGTAACCTCCTGGCACATTACATTTGATTCTCAAAAATAAGTTCAGTTTCTTAAAACCCTAATATTAAGAATAGTATCTATGTCTAGTACATAAAAGGTATTCAAATATTATGATGTTTTTCCTCATTTTATATTATACAAATAAGTATTGTATATACAGTATCTGCCATGAATTTTAAATTACCAATATATTATTTAACTTCTTGGTATCTAGTTCTCTTATCTGCAAAATCAAAACTATAGAGGGCTGGGGAGATAACCCAGTAGAATAAGCACTTGCCTGGCAAACACAGGGTCCTGAGTTCAATCCCCAGCACACACACACACACACACACACACAGAGAAGATATTGAAGGATTATTTTACCCAATTACAACTGTATCTAAAACAATGCATAAAATAATGTGCCAAGAAAAAAGGTTTACCAGTAACATTTTATTTCTATTTTTTTAGTTATTATTCTAAATTGAATTTACTAACACATAGTTCTTTACAAAGTGCTATAGGATTTATTTTTTTTCAGATGGAAAATGTACTGGTCCATAATTTTCCTGATTAATTAGACTTTGCTTCAAGTGTATTATTACTTCTTCTTAATCTATTTTCTGACTTGTCAATCCAGGATTAAATATTTCTACTCAGTATTCATCTTATGATAATTTTCTTATCTACTATATTCTTCATGTGAACTGTTTAGCCAAATATTTAATTAACTTAAGTACAAGAGATCCTAGATAATATATAATGGAAACTTTGTATTTCCTTTTGGAGCTTTGCTTTATTTTATTTATTTGTTTGTTTATTTATTTATTTATTTATTTATTTATTATTTTGTATTTTAGGGAAGGGTCTACAGGGTGTTGAGGATCTCACTACTAGATCTGCTTTGGAGTGATCTGCCTATTTATAGCCTCCTGAGAGCTAGGATTACAGGCACACACCGCCATGGCCAGTCTCAATCGCAGTGTCAGTGTGCCCCTGGGACAGGGCCCACGTGGCAGGCCTGGGGATTGAACCCCCAGCCCCTGTGCCTGCTTGCAGGTGCTTTCATCTGCTGATCTATTGGACTGGTTCCTTTTCGGCATTTTAACAACATGAAGTTTTCTCTTTCTGGAGAATGGTTTATCTACGACTTGTTCAAATTTTTAAAATCATTTCCATGGGAAGATATTCGATCTACGCCTTTCTTCCTGGGGTTCTGATGGACTTGGCCCTGTCACGAACTGAGAGTGGAGCATGGAGACTGGGCCTTGCCTTGGCCACAGTCAGCGGTTAGCAAGAATTCAGGCAAAGCTGGTCAGGTTTCACTGGATCCCACCATCAGCGTGTGCAGTGTTGGAGCCTATGCTGCCGATGCCATTCAGTGGAATCTTATTTTATGTTCGAGTTTAGAAAACCAATAACCTCAAGTTTAATGACTTTAACTAACAACAGATTGGTAAAATGGAATAGTATTGTGCAGTTGATTTATTGGGCTTAAGTGCTAACGTAACAATGTTCCAGTCCCTCTCTTCCATTCATCTTACCCCCAAAAGCCCAGTTTTGGTTTTTGCTAGATACATCCTAGTACATAACAGAGCTCTACCTTTTCTTCAAACTTTGGAAAATATCAACATTACAAAGGTAAAATCCAAAATGGTTCACCCATCAGGTGCAGATTTTAGTTTAAGTATGGCATAGGTTCGGTTTCATTTCTAATGTATGTGGATCAGCAGGAAATCACTGGCAATAACTGGTCATCTTTTTTGGACATAGCTATATGATAAAAGTAAGAAATTCTGAGTCAAGTGGGGCCTGATGCACTAAGTAATTTTGACTTGGATCCCAGGGCTGAGGATTACCTGAACTGCCTTCCAAGTGAAGGGCCTTCTGAAATGATTCACTTTGCAGCTAATGGTCTCAGCCCTTTTGTTTTGTTTTGTTTGTTTTTCTTTATTTCTTTTTAATGTATTTGATACAGGGTCTCACTCTGCAGCTCCAGCTCAGTGTGCCCAGGGTGAGGGCCTGCACAGAATGCTGTGCTGGAGATTGAACTCTGATCCTTGTTCTTGCCTAAGCAAGTGTTTAGTCCACTAAGCTATTTTTCTGGTAAAGCAGCTTAGCTACTGATAGTGAAACTTCCCAGTTTGGAACGGTTAATGTTAATGTGATTTATTTATTTTTTTCTCCTGCCTGTCTAGTGCCCTGTAATGTTGTCATATTTTCAACAGCACTAAATAACTTTTTATTGCTTTTCCTCTGTTAACATAAAACAAATACTGTCAAATTTGTATCATTAGTGAAATTCTGTATTCTAATTTTTCAATTGTCGTTATTTTGTATTCTCTTTAAAGAATTAAACAAAGTTGAAGAAGATACTATTACTTCTTGATCTCATTTCTTTTTTTATCTCATTTCATTTTTCATAGGGCTTAATAGCTCCTTAAAATAATTTTTAATCACTTTGAATGGATTTCAATGTAGGATTTTAAAAAGGATTTCCCCATATTCAAAAACAAATAAAAATACTTGCCACATCTTTACAAGTAAAAGAAAATAAAATATTTTAAAAATATGCTTAGGCAAGCTCAGGGAGAGGGGTTTACTCCCTGGCACCACATGCTGCACTGACTGCACACCTGGGAGTGCAGAGTCAGCCACCGCGACCAGGCACGGTGGTGCGCACCTGTGATCACAGTGCTGAGAAGGCTAAAAACAAGAGGAGCATTACAAGTCCAAACTGTGTAGTGAGACCCTGCACAAACTGAAAACAAATGAACCCTAAAATTAAAAATAAATGGTAAAGCCAATATAGTCAATATAGTTTTTATTCCAAAACACCTAAATTTTCTTAGCTAACTATTCTAGAAATAACCAACTAAAAAACAGAAATTAAAACACATTTGAACTAATAAAATTTGTTCAATTTTCAGTAAATGACTTAGTAATAAAGAATTGCAATATTAGGAGAAATATATAATTTAATCCATTTTTAAAGCCATAAGACAACTGCAAGCTATTGCCAATAAATTACACATTTGGTGAGAAAAGGAAAGCCCATGCTGTGGAATACATGTATGTGAATTGCACCTTACTAATAGCACTGGGGGATTTTTTTATTTTCAGTATGATGGATTGAATTCAGGACCTTGCACTTCCCAGGCAAGCACTTATTCTACAGAGCTATCTCCCTGGCCCTTAAAAACATTCTACTTCTTAACAAAAGCAAATAAGGAGAATTTTCTATACATTTGACATTTACCTTGCTCTTCCAATATTACGTATATGTGCAATGCCTCCTAGAATTTGAAGAAAAACAAATCAACTATTCATATAAAAGAGTTGTGCTCTTGTCTGTGTATATGAGTATTGGAATGAGATCTCTATTTTCGTTTACATTTATGGCAGCTGACAATTAATTTAATCTCATTGACACTGAACTTCCTCCAGTGCTGGGATATTATGCTTATTTTCTGGTACATCTCACATGCCCAGAACAGGGTCTGCTACATAGTTGATGTAAGAATATACAAAATTTTGTTGAGATATGAATAAGTCATATCTGACTGTATGGACTTCTGAGTGTAAAGATTTTTTCAATAAAACCTTGCTTCCATTTACATATAATGTTATATTTCAGATTTAATGGCCTTGAGTTTTTAACCAATTTTATCAGTTTTGTGAAGCTTAAAATCTTTTCATTTGCTGGTAAGCCAAGGCCTAGCACAGTAAAATTCCCATATTAACATCTTACTTTCCTCCAGTGTCCATCACCTGCAATCCTAAGGCCACACTGCCTCAAATACAGTCACCATTTCCTAGGTAAAACTCTCATGCTGTCTGAAAGCAAGCTTATTAAATCTTCACAATAACATTGATACATAACTTAGGAATTTTCTCTTCTTATTTTGGAGGAAAGTATTATATTTAAATAATTCAGTGTTTAAATTGAAAGAGATCTGGACACATTTCTTTAGCTTTTTGATAACTCAGGTAATTGTCTTTAAGTCTTGTCACTCATGAAAGGAAGTGTGGAAAACCTGTGGTCAGATTTCTTCAGAGGGGAGGAAATGTTTACTTCACTCTAGGGAGTGTAGTAGATGTTAAGCTTCTTTCCTTTAGACTTGTCTCACATGCCAGCCTTTGAAGGCATGAACTGTCCACTTAAACTCTTGGTGAGTGAAGTGTGGAGAAGTCTGAAGACACCTAGTAACCCTCCTGAAAACAGGACAGCGTATTACTTTATGCTTAGTTTACTCAGCCTCATCATTCCTATATTTTATGATAATTTCTCCTAGTGAATGCCAATTATTAATTTAGTTTCTGTTGAAACAGAAACTGTTTCTTCCTTTTGACCCTGAGGGACCACTTGCTTATGAGAGGCAGACCCTTATTAATGGCATTTCATATTTTATTCCACAATATTTGAGTGAACGTAATAAAATGAATGTGAATGATAATATTAGAAAGTATTCAGCAAAATTCTCAACTTTATATATTTTGTTGTAGGGCACAGAGATATGCACTGATGACCTTCTAAGTTAAGTAAAATAACCTAATAAATATGCAGTTTTAGAAAAAAAGTAGGCATCACTTTTTATTTTTTCTTTGGGCTATATCAGACATTCTGAGGTCTCAGAGGTAAAATGGGGTTGCTTTTGATGATATGGAAAACAGGTATGTCTCATGTGGCTCTCATAACTGTGGTTAGAGATGAGGCTGTGATGAGATTAACTCTGTATTGTCTGGCCTCATCACAGTGGGACATGAGATTACTGCTGTCTAAAAAAGTAGTTGGGGTGACTTCAATACAATGTACACACATAAATGAGGTAACAGACCAAAAGAAACAAGATCAAGTAAGTACAGCACACCATGAAAGGCATGAAATTTTACAGTCTAAATTTTTTTGTTTGACTTATTCTTAGTTATAATATCCACAGTACAGAAATTTTATTTTGCCATGGAATTTATGAATAGTGACCTAATCTGTAGTAAGCTGAACTTCTACGTTCAAATTCAAACCATAAAATGGCATTTTCCAAAAGCCAGGACAAGTCATACTCTGAAATATCAGTGAATCATCCAAAACCATTTGCACTTGCTACTCAATTTCCTCAGTGTTCTCAAATTGTACAAAAATATATTCCTAGTTTCCTCAGCCAAACTGTTTTTTTTCTTGGAATATTAATAGCACATCCCTGTTGGATGAGAATATGCAGTATTTCTTCAAAACACCTTAAAATTCAGCTGGCATTTCATATATTTTTCGCATGCTTACAAGAAATATCTAGGGAAGTGTGTTTTCTATGGATGAAATATGATTATTAATCTTTTCATACCAACTATAATGAAAAACAAATCCCAAAAATAGGGAATTGTAGAAATGTGATTTAAATTCTAAATCAGGTTAAGCTAATTTTCTAATGAAGGGTAAAGTGGCCTAATAAAGTGCTGAGCTTCAGTGATCGAAGAGCTGCCCCGGGGCTCTGGGATTTCACTGGCATGATGTAAACTGAAAGTGTTTCCATTTCCTCTAAGTGAGGATGCTTCTGTATAGAAAGCCTTTAGGCGAAAAGAGCAAAAGAAGGCAGAGAAAATCCATGACAACACAACCTTAATCTATTTAGTAATGCCAGTTTACCTGATCGTAGGCACAATCATTGAGCATGGGGTTATGACAAGCACAAAGGAAGATACTAAGAAAAAGAGAAGACAAGAAGGAAGGAAGGAAGGAAGGAAGGAAGGAAGGAAGGAAGGAAGGAAGGGAGAAAAAGAAAGTAAGAAAGAAAGAAAGAAAGAAAGAAAGAAAGAAAGAAAGAAAGAAAGAAAGAAAGAAAGAAAACTCAATAAGCAAAATACCAAAAACTTCCTGGGAAGTGCAAGGATCTGGGTTTGATCCCTGGTACCACATGCTATTTCAGCCACCAAGACCAGGCCTGGGGGCACACACTTGTGATCACGGCGCTGGGGAGGCTGAGACAGGAGGATCACTATGTGTCAAAGCTGTGTAGTGGGAACCTATACCAAACAAACAAACAAAGAGCAAAAGATCAAAAACTTCTTGAGCACCATATTAGCAAAACTGCTAGAAAACAGGAGCAGCTGGTGCTTTTTGGTTGGCTTGCAGCAATCAGAGATGGAGTTGGAGTCCTGAGACTCAGGAAAACCGCCAGAGGCACCAACTTCCATCTGATCATTCTCAGTAGGAATGCACATCCAAAACACAAGCGTAATTGCACAAGCCTGCTTCATATATATGGACTGCCTCCTTCTTAACTCATGGTTTTTGCATATTATGCAAATCCCTTATTTAAAACTTGAACAGTAAAGCATTTTAATAGTTTTGAAGAAAATTTAAATAACCTTAGTTTCTATGGAAATTGGCAAATTTTATTTGTGCAGCTCACCTGTCATGGATGTTCTTACTGTGATTTGTAATGTTTTTCTCACCTCTTACACATTTTTCTGCACATATTTCTTTTTAAAACAGATTTATGAAATGTACTTCCTGTCATGGGCATAGATGGCAGGACGGGCTTGTCAAGGACCCAGTCAGCAGCTTTGTCGGCTATGTGAAATCATCCACTCCATTGCAGACATTGCCATGTGCAGAGGTGTGTGCCACATACTGCACAAGTAAATAAAATAGACTCTTTGAGATATGTATGGGCAGGGGATTCACTTCTCAAGAGCTTTCACAAGGGAGGGAAGTCGATTGGTTAGCACCAGCAGTATTCAGCACAGGTGTGCCCTGGTGTGGCACACTAGGTATAAGTGTTGGGGGCTCAGTAGGGCCAGGAACAAGTTCACTAGGGCTAGTAGCAGGCTCACAAGAGTCAGAGAGATAAAGAGGCACAAAGAGAGAAAGAGGATTGAAAGAAACATAACAAGAAAATGTGTGATTGAGTTATAAATGGGAAAAATAGGGTTTAAAGGACTGTAGATACTTATAGATGTATATGGATATATATAAAATATCCACCGTTTTCTTAGTTTTTGTATTTGTGCTACTTTCTAAGACCACCACAAAGGATTTAGCAAGGAGTACTATTTTAAAATTAAGTTCCAAACTGGACAAGGAGGGCAAAGCAAAGTTATAGGACATAGAGTTTAAACACACACACACACACACACACACACACACACACACTCCTTTCCCTCTCTCTATGTATATACATATATATATATTTTTACAATAATTAATACATTACATACTGTCTTCATTGTAGTCATTCAGAGTGTAAGATGCAGACCTGATTTCTTGTCTAAATATCATTAGTACAGATCTTTCTTTTCATTGCACAAAGAAAAAGTTGCTGTATATTTAGTGCAAGAGTCCATAACCGTAGTGGTTTTTCAGCTCATCTGGTATTATCAGGTACTGTTGACTTGAGCCTTTTACAACTGAGCATATAATATGACTTTCCTTTTTGTACCTTGTAGTTAGACTTTTCTGCTGGATGACTTAGACCAAGATAAAGCAAGATAGATAGATAGATAGATAGATAGATAGATAGATAGATAGATAGATAGATATAATCTGCAGCATATTATTTCCTCTCTTTAGGTATACAAGAGCACTACTGCTATTGTAAACTATTCATTCAGTGAGGACTTCAGAATAGTGAGACCATAATACCTGCTTCTGCACAGTCTATACTTACCTTTACCTATCCATAGAAGCTTAAATTGGTCAGCACAGCTAAGCAGTCTCAAATAGCCATTATCTATTTTCATATATATTTTAAACCAGATGTACACATGTTTCTACATACCTGCACACATATCTATTTTATTGAACACTGAGTGTACATGCCTGTGTGTGTATAAGAGAAACAGAAAGCAAAGGTCTGGGTGCTATGCAATAGCTGGGGGTGTAAATAGGCTTAGGTGAAATTATTCTCATGTGGGCATAGTCAGAACTAAGGCAAACTACATGATACAAAGTGGGGACTTCTTGGAACCTGGAGGCTGAAGGGTGGCAGTTGTGTGACCAGAAGGAGAAGGAAATAGAATGGAAAGTATCTGATTTCTAAGAGCCTTTGGGAAATAATATCTACTAAGGACTGAGAGGTTTTTCCATAGGTACTTAGTTTCAAACACTATATTCCCACATAGATAATCCTCAATACATCTGGTAATTATCAATACGTTTGATGTATTTCAGCCATGGATAAAACATAACAATTCTTATCTTTATCAAGTAGCAGGCTACTGGTTAGATACAGAAATTTAATGCTTAGAGTTATAATTGGAGAGTATTTTATATATTTTTCCCTCCAGAGGTAGCCACTGTCCTAATTTTTGTTTATCATATCCTGCACATTTCTATATGTGCAAATATATGTTATTTAAAAATAAATTGTGTAACTGCTTATATTAGAATATCAATGATGGTCAGAAATTATCAATTCCAAGCTAAGTCAAAGATATATGATATTCAGAAAGCCAGTGATGATAAGTTCAAGTACTTATGTTATAGAGTAATACTATTACAAAGCTTTTCTGCTGGAGGGTTGAGAATGTAAGTTTTACAGACCGAAAATTGGAGTAAAAGAAGGGATATGAGGATAGCCAATATTTTGGCCTTAGCCCTTCAAGGTCAGTAAGGACTCAGGATATAAGAGAACCTGTGCTGTAACATCCTATAACTCAGAGGTGTCTCAAATTTTCTGGTCAAGGAGATTATGGGACCTCACAGGAAAGGGATAAATGAACTATAGTGCGTTTAAGGAGAGTCACCTAGAGAAAAACATTCTCTCAGGCTTTCACAGAAAGCAAACTGGCCAAGCAATGGCTCGTCCCGAAGGCTGACACTAACAACAGTTCTACAAACTACTGTATATGGTCCCAAACTTAATCCTGAGGGGATTTGACCTTGGAAGATACAAAAAAATGAATGTCTTGTTATACAGGTCTTGCTTTGACTTGCCCTTGATCACCCAGCCAAAAAAAAACAAAAACAAAAACAAAAAAACACTTAATTATAATGCATAAAACGCAGAGCTAGATTGATGAGATGAGCTGTAGAAGGCTTGGATCAATACCCTCCAACATTGTAAGCTTCACTGGTGGGCCAATGCAATTGCAGAACATTGGACTGTGAATGCATCTGCTTCCTCTTAATTCAAAGAGAAGAATTTTCTTTTCTTTTCTTTTCTTTTCTTTTCTTTTCTTTTCTTTTCCTTTCCTTTCCTTTCTTTTCTTTTCTCTTCTTTTCTTTTCTTTTCTTTTTTTTTTTTCTTAGCAACATCAGTAGGAAGGTGGGTCATGCCCACACACTATGCTCTGTAGAACTATTGTGAGTACAATATGCAATTTGTTAACTGTTAAAAAAAGAAAGAGGAAAAGAAAAAAGTAATGTTTATTGAAAGTGTTAATGTTTAATTGTTTGATCAATCTTATATACCTATATCTATTAATCTAAACTGATCTGATGATGAAAATATGTAATATAACCATTGTTAAATTTAAATAATAATAAAAAAGAAAAAAATTAAAAATTAAAAGAAGTAAAAATATAATTGACATTAGATTGTTTTCACTCATTAATCCTTTACATGACTCATAAAACTGTTGTACATATATTTTGAATAATCAATTTATTTTTATAATTTCTATGAATATAACTATTTTATTAATAGTTGATTTTTCTAAAGTGCTTTACTACACGTTTAAGTATTTGCACTATTTTAGGATTTGTACTTAGGAAATCAATAACTGACTCAGTAAAGGAGCATTTACCATTTCTAATTTATTCCTTATAAATGAAAGAATGGTAGAAGTGAGATACTCCTGATCCCAACATCCACTTGAAGTCCACCTTAACACACAGGAAGCTCAGGCAGAGTGATAGCTGTCTTGAAGGGCTATCCAGATAGCTCAGTGCATTAAAGTGTCTGCCTAAGCAGACACAGGGGCCAGTAGCTCGATTCTGTCCTGGCCTGTTGTACCAGCCCTACCCCAAAGGCATGATGAGATGGTATTTGAGACTGGGCATGGTGGTGCATGTCTGCAATTCCAACACTTGGGAAGCTGAAAACAGGTAATCACTACGGGTCTGATCTGTGTAGTGAGACCCTGTAGACCCTGTAGAACTTGCACTAAATTAAAAAAAAAATCA
This sequence comes from Myocastor coypus, assembly GCA_004027025.1. Lineage (NCBI taxonomy): Eukaryota > Metazoa > Chordata > Mammalia > Rodentia > Myocastoridae > Myocastor > Myocastor coypus. The sequence continues at coordinate 34,391 of PVJA010000921.1, forward strand.
GATAGTATCTGTCTTCAGTTCTCTTTCTTTGAGTTGAACATTTTTGGTTGCTGTTATTGGTCTTCTTTATTTTGTTTTTTAAAGTCCTGCTTTGGAGTTATATGGTATTGACCATCTCAGCTTTCTATAGCAGTCATAGCCAAAGCAACCCATTTCCAACAGGACTGTTCATCTGTCCTTGAGTTCTTGAGTTTTCAATCCTTTGTGTTTAAGAATGTGACTAGTATTCCACTTCAATCATCACCATAAAGGGTAGAGAGCTGCTGCTTAAGTTTTGAACTCTAATTGTTGTTCCTTGTTTACTTATGAATAATGGAATGTACATTGCTTTCTAGAATGATATATATTTCTTTAAAGCATAACAACTTATGGAGCACCAACTCTACCTCAGACATTGATTGTTGACACAAAGCATACAATATTGATAAAATCAGGAAAAATCCCTTTACTTAATATTAGCTCTGTGCCATGTATTATCCTACATACACTATAGTAACACTTATTTTCTGGAGCTGCTGTTGCTTATTTAGTGATTAGCTAAAAGTGCTGTCTTCTTAGTAACTCCTTCCTTAAAGGGAAATTCTTCAATTAGCAAACAAATGTCCCGTCTATTAATTGCCTTGCAGTCAGTTGATCGTCTTTCTCTCAGTTCAGCACTGAACTTACCTGCCTTGATGCAGTTTTGACCATAAGTGCAACCCACATTTCTCTTCCTTTAGTTGGCATTTACTTATTTTCTTAATAAAGAAAGTGATATGAGCACCTTTGAAGCAACTAACGTTGAAATACACACCAAAAACAGCTAAATATTTACACGGTGGCCTTGGAAGTCTGTTACATGCTAGGGCTTCTCATTTTACAATATCATATTTGTCCTGCACCTTGTTTACATTTTCCAGCTATGGTGATAAGGAGTCATAGAATGACCTGTTGAAGATATTGAAGATACCTGGTCCATATTACAAACCAAACCTGGTTTTGTCCCATCTCCTTTGAACACAAGAATAGGAAGTTAGTGTTATAATAGTGTATTACTGCATTATCCTTAGACGCACAAGACAATATATTAAAGACTTGATAGTTTATATGATAAAAGGCTATTTTATCACAGTTCTAGAGAATGAAGTCTAAGATCGAAGTGTCAGTAGAGCTGGTCTCCTGGGAGATCCTCTCTTGCTATGTCCTTTAGGGGACTTTCCTTATATGTGCATGAAGAGTGTGCCCTGTGGTGTCTCTATGTTATAAAAACACTATTTCTGGTGGATTAAGATGCCACTTTCATAATCTCATTTAAATTTAATCACCTCTTTAAATCCCTACTCTAAATGTAGTCCCCTGGGAAATTAGGACAAAAACATAAGCCTTGAAAGGAAGGATAATTTGGTCCATGATAGATATCTTTTCATAAATATACACTATCTTTCCTGAAGTACTGTAGGATGTAATATTAATTCAGCAATTGATGTCATGGGCATAGCTATAAAGATACTGTAACTCTTCCATTATGATAGTGTTTAATTACTCATGCTGTATTTCTGTGCATTTGTTGTGGTCATTCTAATGCAGAAATTTTATTAGATATTACCACAGTGGATTTCATTTGGTTATGTTATGAGATGTGTTATTTTATTATCTATTCATACCAATATCTAGTGCAAAATAATTTGCTTCATTATATGGAAATAACAACTTGAGGAATCTAGTCTTTTAAGGATTAAGCTAAATTTCTCAGAAAATGTAGTACATCTATTTACGTAATTTATATATATATTGGACATACATCATTTGAACTATGGCTGATGAATTTTTCTGAGATTAGGTGGATATTTCTTCTTGAGAATACTTTGATCACCCATAACATTCTTTTGTTCAACACAGAAGATAGCATGTACTAAACCCCTGCAATGTGTTTATAAAAATATCAGGTAGCAGAGGATAGCAACAAAGAAACATGTGCAAGAGGACAGTCTGAAAGAGAAAAGGAGCACTTCTAATATGTGACAGAATGATATGGCTTTTATTGTTTAGAAATTTTAGCTGGGCATGGTGGCGCACGCCTGTAATCCCAGCACTCGGGAGGCTGAGGCAGGAGGATCAGTGCAAGTTCAAGACCAGCCTGGGCTACAAAAGTGAGCTCAAGGCCAGCCTGAACAGCATAGTGAGACCTTGTCTCAAAAAGACAAAAGAAAAAAAAAAAAAAAGAAATTTTGAGACTTTCTTTTTTTTTTTCTGAGAGAGAAAAATAAAATGTGAACTTGAAGGGAAAATCATATTCTAAAAACCTCAAAAAAGCTGAACCCAATGTGGAATACTAAGTTAGCTAAACCAAAAGGTGACTGTCCTGTGCAGCTGTTTCATCATTCTTTAGCATGAATCATGCATTCTTGTTTTATTTATAACTACTGCTATGTTCCCTAGTAATGTAAACCTGAGGCAGAGCAAGGTCCACCCAGCAGGGCTGGCTCTACTTTTCCACATGTTTCCTTAACAAGATGTGAGGCTTTGCTTAGGCTGACTGCCTTTATAGCAGAGCCTGCTGACAAGGTACAACACAGCACTATTTTTTAAAAAAATATCAAATGATATTGTTATGGCATCAAGAAAACCTCAATTTTTCTTGGAGATAAAGAAGCAACATTAGTGATTAGGCATGTTTAAATCTATAAGGAAAGTAGAAAGAACTAATCAACTTTTGAATCTTGTGAAGACTAAGAAATAACCCGATGTCAATTTCAGCTACCATTGAGGTACTAAGAGTAATTCTGAAATTGTGTAAAGGAAAACACTTTCTCAAAAGACATACATTTGATGTAGATACCTAGAGTGGAATTGCTTCTGTAAAGAGATTTTCTGTTTGGCTAAACTATATTTTCACACTTAGGAGTAACAGGAGGAAGACACTGGATTCTTCTTTTAAAGTTTAAGGATCAATGTTTGTCTTTAATTCAGAACAAATGACCCCTTTGAATTTAAAATGGGGAAATAAATAAGTCTGGCTTTCTCGAGAGATCAGTAAGAGGACACAAACAACGTTGCCTTCTAACTCACAGACGCATTAAGCTCAACCCATCTCACCACTGACTAAACATTGTGATCTCCAATAGCTTCTCCAAATTGTGCCTTGCTGCCTAAGACAAATTACTTGATAATCCCAGTTCAGTTTCTGAACATAGAAGGAGATAAATATGAACCACGACTTAGGTAGTGATTGTGTACTCTATGGCATCCACATCTTCACATTAAAGGGATATTTTTCTTATCTATATAGAGACGTGAAATGCAGATGGGAAAATTTCCTTTGTGATTTATGTTGATCTCAGCGCTGGGACTATTGAATTACAATGTGAAGACTGTTCACAGTAAAAAGGTGAAAGTTCTTTGTATGCCTGTGCTTTTTGCACACTCGAAAGTTCTCCTTTTGAGACACATTTTCAGAAGACAATCTACGTTTTTTAAGAGTAAATTGTTTTTCTTTCATAACAATTAATAGATTATAAACAGAAGCATATCATTACAGAATAACAATAACTGAGTATGAAAAGATTAATGTTAAAATGTAAGAGTTAATTCACTCTGATGTAACTCACTCACTCCAGTACTAGTTTATGCTAAATATTGCATAACTCCCAAATAGGTTTATTTTTACTTATTACCTCAACATATATAATATTCCTAGCATCTATTTCAGAAAAAATCATGCAAAATTATTACATACGATATCATTTTAATATATTTGAAGACTAAAAGACCATTAAAGTAAAATCAGAACCTATGGCATTCATTTGTTATTTTTCTTTTTTTCATTTATTTTTCTTTTTCAGTGCTCAAATTCTAACAGCTTAAATCAGGCATGGTAGTGCCCTCCTATAATGCCAGCACTCAGAAGGCCAGAGGATTGCTACAAGGTCAAGGCCAGCATACTGTACAAAGTGAGTTCAAGGCCAGCCTGAAATGTGTAGCAAAGCCCTGTTTCAAAAAAAAAAAAAATCCTTATAAAATTATCTAACAAGCTCATGTATTAGTTTGAACAGAGAAAAAAATATATATATATATGTATATATATATATATATATATGTATATATATATATATATATACCTAGATAGATAGATAGATAGATATAGATAGATATAGTTTCATAGAAAATAGAGAGATATCTTTTTTTTTCTTTTCAGTACCAGGGATCCAACTCAGGTCCTTGCATTTGCCAAGCAGATGCATAAGCCACTGAGCTATATCTCTGGTCTTAATTACTTAAAATTTTATCATAATATATTTTATTGGTTTTTATAAACTTACCACTTTTATTTACCCTATATCTGTGTAATTTAATATGACATTCATTACTATGGTTTAATGAAATTTAAAATTACACTTTATCATAACATGGAAAAAGCAAGATATGAGGAGGGAGAGGTATGTGAAAAAATATAGTTGAATAGAGAATAGGAAGACAGAGGGCAGGAATATTAACTAGCAAGAGGTTCTATTATTGTTCCGAATATCACCTTAAGCTTTCCTGTTCCAAGGACAACCATATATTGGACATATAAATTATTAATTTTGAAATAAATGTATAAAAGTTATATACATGTTATGGCACATATAATTCATCCTTTTTTCTTTAGTTATTTCTTTCTGTTTCTCTTTTTTTTTTTCCAGCTATGTGTTGCAGGTCTAGCAATAGGAAAATCTATACATACAGAGTATTAACAGAATCTCAAAATATAATAGGAAACAATACCCTTTGGGCTTTCTATATTTATATCTGGAATAAGACAATTTTTTTAGGAGTAATTTACTTACATTAAGAGCTATATGTCAGCTACCATGATTTTTAATATGGTTGAAGATATTCACAAAGCTAATGCACTGGCTCATTGCAAGCTTCCTTTTTCTTAAAAGAGTACCCAAGAAAGGACTAATCTAGTGTAGTGATGAAGAGCACTATTTTGGTGCAATTCTGTCAGAAATTGAAATTTCACAGTTCCACTAGTCTCTCTGTGCCCACTTCTTTTTGCAATGGTGATTACAAAAATCTGTAACTTATCCAAAACATTAAAACACAGCAAAATGTTTCATTCTGTTTGAGAATAGAGTTTAATGAAGAACAGTTATTTATATTTCTGGAAATCTTTTCTTTTAAATTACTTGTAGCCTCCCAGCCTTCCTGCTGGAGTTTCCTGAGTCTGCTCCCTCTCCTCACCCTAAGACTGCCAGGGAAACACAGCAGCATACACATATACCCCCAACCTTCCTGCTGGACATTACTGAGTGCAGACACCTCTCCTCTCCCTGAAGCCCTCTGGGGAGATGTGACGAACAGAGCAACACACAGCAGTCTTGCTGAGCACTACTCTGTGCCAGTCTACCAAAAAGGGAGCCTTACACAACTTTTGCCTGCATTCATCATCATTGATTCTTCCTGAATTGTGCCTTGCTGCCTTCTCATTACTGAGGCAGGAGCCACATTGAACCTCACAAAGCAGGAGCTTTGGTGAGCTTACCTTGCCCTCCTCTCCTGAGAGTCTTGATGACCTGTACCCTGCTTATCTATTATCACTGCAAAAAATGACAAAAGGAAAGAACAAAAGGCAATCGTAGACCTTTAGCCCACCCAAAACAAGTCCAAGAGGCAAGGTCATGAAACTTCTAAGATGATAGCAACTAAACTTGTCAAAGTTTGGGGGGTTTTGCAGGGGAAACAACATAACACAGGACACACTTTATAATATTAGTTTATAAGGAATCACCCAAAGAATAACATATAAGGAACACAGGAAACCTGTACAAACACACACACACACACACACACACACACACACACACACACATAAATACTGTAGGTTCTAGCCAGGGCCCTATGTCCTACTTCACAGATTTGATCTGGAAAGACCCAAAGGTCAGTGGTAGAAGCTAAGAAGTCTATGCCAGTGGGATGTAAAATCTGCTAATAGACTAAGAGATGTGAACTGGAGCCAGGAAGGAATACTCCAGATAAGCACCAGAGCTCTCCCAAAGGTACCATAGAATTCTCAGCACGGCAAGATCCTGAGCTCCTCCAGCAATGAGGAAATCTGAGTCTCATCAGGAAAGCCAATGCAACAAGTTTCTTCTCTTAGTTACTTTTTATTCATTGCTGGGACAAATACTTGACACTCAAAATGAAAGAAGGAAAGGTCAATTTAGCTCACAGTTCGTGGAGGTTTCAGTCCATATTTGGCTGTCCAAGGCTGAGTGGAACAGGGCAGAAAGCATCCAACTCATGGCGGCAGAACAGCAACAAAATGGTGGCAGAGGCAGCCAAGCAAACAGGGCAGCAGAGCAACAGCTCTAGTCTGTCTCTCTGTCTCTCTTTATATTCCTACCAGGCTCTCTGCCTCAGGATATCCTCCCTAGACCACACCCATAGTCCCAGCCCTACTCAGACCCATAATCCGATCACTACTAAAACACAGAATCCTAGTGACTCATGAGTCAAGTCTCAATCTATAGAAGTCCCCGCCCAATGACTACATGAGGCTTTGGTGGGACAACTAGACATAAACCATAACACTTCTCCATGAAGTTAAACAGTGTATCATCCTCCCCTCCAGAGTCAGAAAGTGATGCTCAAGATGAGTACCAAAGCTTCTCCAGAGTTAATTGGGAAAGCCAACATGTCAAGGTTCTCCAGGAGAACAGCGCAAGAGAACTAGAAGCTTTCAACAGTCCCAACAGTTTCTCCAAACAGCATCTCTAACATTTTGGCATCTTGACCTGTTCTTCCTTATACTACTGGAAATAATCATCATGTGGACCTCCCAGACCTAGTACTATGCTAGTTTAATTCACCAGCATAGAATAAGTTGATCTCCAGTTAGAAATCCACCACAGCAATAAACAAATCCATTAGACTATGAGGAAATCAGATCAGATCAGAGATAATCTCACATAAAAAAAAGAAATGATAGCCATCATGGCAGAATTGTTTGCTACATCTAAAGAAGATATAGCTTAAAAAAAAGAAGAGAAGAAAAATGATGGAAACATTGAATGAACAATACAAGAAGGGATTAGAATACATGAAACAGTTTCAAGCACATATCCAGGACAATGAAAATTCCTTTAAAATCCGGCAAAACCCCTTGAATAAAACAGAAAGAGAATTTCAGACACTGATGATAGCACAGCAGTTGGTGAGAAAGAAAGGAAACATCCTATGTCAACAACAGGCAATAAAAAACAATAGCTGGTAGAAGATGAAAAGAAAAAACATAATATAAGACTAATAGCTACTAACAAAACAGCTGGAGACAACAAAAAAGAAATGAAAAGTGTTTTTGCAGAAATAGTGGCACAAAATTTTTCAAGCATGATGGGAAAAGAATCTGATATACAGTTTTAACAGAAGCATACAGAGCTCTAGGTAGCCATAATCAAAATAAATCATCACCCAGACACTTAATAAACAAAATCCCAGAAACTGAAGAAAAAAACAGAATATTAAAATAACGTAAAGAGAAAAAACAGATGACCTGTAATAAAAAGCCCATGACAATCATAGCAGATTTTTCAACACAGACCATCAAGACAAGGAGAGCTTGAAGTGAGATATTTGAGGCCCTGAAAGACAACAACTTTCAACCCAGATTGAGGTATCCTGCAAAACTACCAAATTAAATGGAGAAATTAGATACTTTCATGACAAAACACAACTGAAGAAATTCATGACAACCCAACCAAAGTTACAAAGAATCCTGACAGATATTTTAGAAAGAGACAAAGATCACCACAATTTCAACAACAATAGAAGAACTACCAAGCAGAATAAGCAATTTAGCAAAAGAAAAAAGTAGGGATCCTATAGTAGGAAAACATGACGCTCTAAGCCAATAAATAGTAGTTATAAACATCAGTGTAAGTGGCACACAAGAAACACATTTAACTCAAAAAGAAATTAATAGACTGAATATAAAAGGTAGGAAAATGATATTCCATATGACAGGAAACCAGAAAAATAGCAGTGGAGCTGGGGACAATGTCAAGTTCAAGCCAAATGTGATTGAAAGAGACAAAGAAGATCACTAAATGCTTGCTAGGGGAAAACTGCATGAGGAAGAAATAGCAATCATAAATATATATGCACCCGTTGTACGAGCACTCAACTATATAGACAAATTTTAACAAGCATGAAAAAATCTAATGAGCAATAACAAAATTGTATTGGAGGACTTTAACACACCATTGACATAAAGAGATAGATTAACAATGCAAAAAATGAGCAAATAAATAACAGAACTAAGACAAACTTGTAAAGAAATGGACTTAGTAGACCTTCAGAGTGCTCACCCAAAAGCATCTAAATGCATATTTTTCTTACCTGCACTTAGGATATTCTCCAAAATAGTTTCTGTGCTAACACATAACATATGATTAAGTAAATGCATTGAAATTATCCCATGTATATTGTCTGACCATTGTGTAATGAAGCTGAAGTGATTTACAGAACCAGGAAATCTTTATAAACACAAGGAAACTAAGTAATACCTGTCTGACCAATGAAGGAGTTATTGATGAAATTAAAGAAGAAATTAAACAATATTACAATCTGACAAAAATGCAGATATAACTTTCCAGAACCTATAGGATACAATCAAAGCTGTATTAAGAGTGAAATTTATACGGATAAATTCTCACATCAGGAAAACAGAAATAACTTAAATTAACAATTTTATATTGCACCCTAAACTCCTAGAAAAAGAGCAACTCTAGTCCAAAGCCCACCAAACACAGGAAATAATAAAGATTGCAGCAGAGATGATGTAATTGAGTTGAAAACAACACAATTAATTAATGAGTAGAAGAGTTGATTCTCTGAAAGGCTAAATAAAATTAATGAACCCCAGCGGACCTCATTAAAAGAAAAAAATTAAAGTTTTGTAATCAGGAATTAAAAAGGTGAAATCACTACAGACCCTATAGAAATTCAGAAGATTGTCACTACTTATTTCCAAAATAATTACTCTTACAGAATGGAAAAATGTAGAAGAAACGGACTGATTCCTAGACAGATATGAACTACCAAAGCTAAATCTAGAAGATATGAAAATTGTGAATAACTCAATATCAGTCCATGAAATTGGAAATGTAACAGAAAACCTGTCAACAAAGAAAAGCTCAGGTCCTGACTGATGCGTGAATTCTATAAGAAATTTAGGGAGGATCTAATGCCAACCCATCATAAAGTCTTCAATCAAATGGAAAGGGAAGCAATCTTTGCAAATTCACTGAGGGAGGCAAGTATTGCTCCGACATCAAAACCAGAAAAGGACCCAACTAAAAAAGAGAACTATAGACCAATCTCCCTAATGAACATAGATGGAAAAATCCTCAATAAAGTACTAGCCAACAAAATGCAGAAAATCATCAAGAAGATTATACATCACAACCAAGTGGGATTCCTCCCAGGAAAGCAAGGATGGTTTAAGGTATGCAAAACTATAAATATAATGCATCACATCAATGGAGCTAAAGACAAAAATAACATGGTCATCTTAATAGATGCAGGAAAAGCTTTTGACAATGTTCAACACTCACTTATGATAAAAACACTACATAAAATCAGAATAGATGGTCTCCTTCAACCTGATAAAAGCTACCTATGTTAAACCAACAGCCAACATTATATCTAATGGACAAAAAATTAAAGCCATCACTTTAAAAGGAGGAACAAGACAAGGATGTCCATTATTACTACATCTGTCAACAGTCTTCTGGATATATCAGCCAGAGCAATTAGACAAGAGAAACAAATGAAAGGAATAACGACTGCAAAGAAAGAAGTGAAATTATTATCTGCAGATGGCAGGATGCTGTAATACATAGAAAACCCCCCAAAACTCCCCTAAAAGACTTATAGATTCAATAATCAAATTCAGTAATGTAGCACAATTCAAAGTCAACACCAAAAAATCAATAGCATTCCTATACACAAGCAATGAATGCACCAAGAGAGAAATTATAGAAATTATATCTTTTGCAATAATGCCATAAAAACAAAATACTTAGCAATCAATCTCACAAAGCAAGGAAAGTAATTTATACAGAAAAAGTTATAGTACTCTGAAAGAAGAGATTGAGGACCACTTCAGAAAATGAAAAGAAAAAATTCTTTGTTCCTGATGGGAAGAATAAACCTTGTCAAAATGCTCATACTCTCAAAATTATTATACAGAATCAATGCAATCTATATCAAAATACCATCAACATACTTCACAAATTTAGAGAAAACATTACTAAAATTTATTTGGAACAAGGAAAGATCTAGAATAGCAAAGGTAATCCTGAGTACAAAGGCAAGGTAGGAGGCATCACAGTTCTTGACTTGAAAGTATACTACAAAGCTGAGATAAAATCAGCATGTTACTGGCAAATAAAAGACCTGAGGATCAATGGATCCTTAGATTAGAAGATGTTTACACAACTACAGCATATTCAGTTACTTTATCATTGACAAAGGGACCAAACATGTTCATTGGAAGAAAGATAGCTTCTTTAATAAATAGTGCTGGAAAAACTGGCTTTTCACATGTAGAAAACTTAATGTAGACCCATACTTATCACCATTGTCATGGTTTATGTCTAGTTGTCCCCCCAAAGCCTCATGTAGTCACTGGGCGGGGACTTCCAGAGTTTGAAATTTGATCCATGATCCCTGGGATTATGGGTTTTAGTCCTGATGGGATTATGGGTCGAAGTACTTCTGGGACTATGGGTGTAGCCTAAGGCAGAGGCTAAGGCGGAGAGCCTGAATATAGTATAAAAAGAGACAGAGAGAGAGACATGAGCTGTTGCTCTCTGCTGCCCTCTTTGGTTGGCTGCCTCTGTCGCCATTTTGTTGCTGTTCCATCACCATGAACTGTATGCTGTCTGCTCTGTTCCACTCAGTCTTGGGCCAGCCGAATATGGACTGAAACTTCCAGTAACTGTGAGCTAAATAAACCTTTCCTTCCTTCATTTTGGGTGTCAGGTACTTGTCCCAGCAACGAGTAAAAAGTAACTAAGACAACCATGCACAAAACTACAGTAGAAATGCATTAAATACTCAAATATTAAAACCAAAACACTAAATCTTCTGGAAGAAAAAGTAGGTAGAAATCTTTTTTTATTTTTTTATTTTTTTATTTTTTTTGAGACAGGGTCTCACTGTGCAGTTCAGGCTGGCTTTGAGCTCACTTTTGTAGCTCAGGCTGGTCTCGAACTCACAACGATCCTCCTGCCTCAGCCTCCCAAGTGCTGGGATTACAGGCGTGAGCCACCACGCCCGGTGTAGGTAGAAATCTTAAAGACAGGGGTAAGTACAGAGTTCATGAACAAAAATCAAACTACAGAAGAGGTACATCAAAGAATCAATAAAGATTTCATCTTTTGAAAAGTTTCTGCATGTAAAAAGAAATCACCAGCACAATAAAATGAAAATCCACAAAGTAGAAAAGAACTATAGCAGATTGCCCTTCAGACAAAGGACTCCAATCAAGATAGAGACAAAGAATTTTTAAAATTCAGGCCTCCAAGATTCAAAGTTCCAGCAAGCTATCATCTGAGATGAATATTTACCTCACAAATAAAGAGATACAAATGGCAATATATATATTGGCAAGAGTAAGGTACTGAGTTCGATCCCCAGTTCCACAAGAAGAAAGGTATTATTATACAAGGGAGTTTTATTAAGCTATAAGAAAATATAAGCTAGAGGTTTTTACAGGTTACTGGATGGAGGTAGACACTATATTGGTAAGTGAAATAAATCAGATCTACATATGCAAACATCATGTTATCTCGCTAGTGTGAGAACCTGAAGGAGTAATTAAAATCTAAAAGTTGCGACAGATACTGTGGAAGAACATGAAATTGTTTAATGGAAAGGAAAAACTGGGATGAGAAATGAAAGAAATGAAAGAAGGGAAAATATATATTTAGGCGTATATGCAGAACAGTTTGGATAATTGTATTGTTGATTTCTGCTGGTCTTTTAAAATGAGCAGATAATGCTTACCACTTTTTAAACTATGATTTTTTTTAATCTTTTGTATCTCTTATAACGTCCTTGTTATTGTTCTTTTTTCTTTAAATCAATCTTACTGCTAATCTGACCAACTCATTTGAAGATAGCATCATGTAATACAGCAATTATAGTTGAATTGCTGTTACTTTGTTTAGTGAAACCTTACATCATTTCTCATGCTGTTTTTTTCTATCATTATCTTGTATTATTTAAAACTAAAATAAATAATTTATATGATTATAAATAATTATATACAGATATGTTAATATCTGTATTTTTATAATGCTACACCTTACTATGGATCTGATGGTGTTTATGGCATCAAGATACATATATAACATGTTCAATATATGTAAATAAATGGTAAAAGTATATATGTAATATATATAACATATATATATTACATATATAATATATATTATATAATATATTATATATGAAATTTATATAACATATTTCATTGTTGCAAGGTCTCACTGAGCAGCTCAGACTCATAATGATCCACCTGTTTTCATCCCTCCCATAGCTGGAATTAAAGGAAAGTGCCCCCTAAGACCTGACTCTGTGGCCTGCTTTGGCCACTCTGGGGGGAGGGGCTGGTGTGGCATGTGGTGCCAAGGATCAAATTGCAGTTTCTGTACTTACCTAAGGTAGCCTAAGCAGGCACTTTGGTCTGCTAAGCTATGTCAACCAATACCCATATTCTTTAGTCTGATATAAGATTTATTTTCCAGCAAAACTAACACAAATTAATCTGCTCTAAATTTATCAAAGAAAACTCATTTAAAATTATAAAGAATCAATGAGTTGTACGTTGAAGATTCAAACCAATGTGCAGTTCTAGAGTTATCAGCAACAGAATCAAAGGTTTACTTATAGCATTCTCCTCTTTGCTTCAATTTTTGTTTTGGACATACTCTCTCTGTATTTTATCAGGTTTTCTCTGCATTTAGATAAGTGGACAGCAGCCTTGTCTGGAGACTCAAATCCTCCTGCGGATCCATATGGAGGGCTCTTTCCACTAACTTTAGATCAAAGCAGTGGAGAAAGTCCTCCCGCAATTGCTTCCTTCGCATGCCCATACTGTGACATAATCAGCATAAACAGGTCTTCTTTTTATGAATCTCACTTACTGCACTATTTTTCTAGGAAAGGGTACAGGTGGTTTTCACTTGGACTTTACACTTCATACAGAGAAACAGCAAGAAGGCCATTCTTTACAAAAGGATAGAGTACTGGTAGCTAAAACGATAGATCATCTCCACAGTAAAATTCACTCTCTCTCTGTTAAAATTAAATGTTATTTTTATTATGTGATACATTGGTTGTTGGAACAATTGATAACATGTTAAAACTACATTGTTGGGGAATCAAATGGAAGGAATAGTTTATTAATCAGTTTTTAAAAGATGAATAGTAAATGTTCATAAACTATGACAAACATTAAAATGTTTCATATTTTCCTGCTTTATGCAAAAAAGTTAAATGTAAGAATGGGTACAAGGTAGGTATTCTGGTTTCAAAGAAAATTTCCCAAAACTCAAAATACTGAAATTTAAAAAAATGAGAACCATTTCAATCATAAGATTTTCCAGTTTCAGCAATGTCATTGTAATATAGCACAAGTGACTATATGAATAGAATTCTAGGTTACAGTAGTCAGAATACGTATTTTGATTTTTATATAGTATTGCACGTTTTTCATCTTTGTTCTCATTTTTGTAAGAGGATAAAATAGTTCTGTATATGTGAATACCAATGCACTACATTTTGAAATATAACATTTTAAGTGGATATTTTCTAGATGACAGAATTTAGGACTTTGTAGTTACTGTATCTAAGAAATTGATTTCTTGTCAAAAGAAACAAGCATATTCCATAAGCAAATATTTTTCTCGATGAAAATGAAAATATATGCACTTACCAGTTATTGAATAAGAAAACATTATTTCTAAAAATAGTACTTAGATTTTGGTGTAGTTTGATGAAGGCTATAGCTTATACATGTAACGTTTATTTATATCTACTTCTCCATGGAAATAAATTTAAATTTATAGATTCATGTAAGAAAAATATGCAACATTTTGTTGTTACTATTTTCCTCAAGTGTATTGCTACAGATATGCTATTCATTACTGAACGCATAATGCACAAATGTGCTAGATTTAGAAATCTTGCTAGATTTGGGTTAAAATGCTTTTTATATATTAGAGTGGTGGAGTTACAGTATAAAACTACATAGAAATAAGATAAAGCAAAATTATTTAAAAATTTTAGTGTTGGAAAATAAAATTTTGAAAATTGGTAAAATGTAAGTGGTACAGTGGGATTGAAGTCATGCTTGAGGAACGAGTAGACATGAAGCAGCAGCAAAAGAACCTGATGAGTTGGTAAGAGCCCATTTGTTCCAAGAGTCTAGGAATAAGATGATAAATTAATATTTAAAGAAGTTTCCCTAGCATGCCATTATCATTTTATCCTACTATTCTGCTTTCTGCTTTTCAAAAATCTCTAACCTATTTATATCATAATTTTAATAAAAAATCTAGTAGTCACAGTATGTCTCATTATTGACTATCACATTGCATTATGTAAAACTTTTGTTTATTGTTTGAATCTACAGCTTTGTTATGGTTTGTATATTTGTTGCCTAAAATTAATGTAGGAAGAATTTAATCTCAACATTATAGTGTTAAAATATGATTAAGTTTTTTGCAGGTATCAGTTAACAATTGAAGAGTGAGGTCTTGACTTTTTTATAAGGTTACTTTAATTTCTTGCCCTTCTCTCTGGCTTCCCCACATATGACTCTCTCTCTCTCTCTCTCTCTCTCTCTCTCTCTCTGTCTGTCTCTCTCTCTGTCTCTCTCTCTCTCTGATTTTCTCTTCAAAGAAACTATTCTTTTTTTTTTTCTTAAAGAAGGAGGAGATAGATACCACAAATCAGCTTCTCAACTTGTTGAGGTCTGAGCGTTTAGAGATACACTGTAAATGCAAGGAAGAGAGTAAGCTCATTACAAGTAAGGGCGTTCATTTTTCTGGGAATGAACAGAGATCTTCCCCAAATTTGAACACCACCTCTTTTCATTCCCTTCATGATGCTTTGAATGCATTTTCATGGCAATTGCCAATTTCAATTGTTACTGCACTGGGTAAAGCATGTAGAAGGAATAAAAACTAATTAAATATGGTCTAGTGTTTGGTACAGTAGCCATCATAGTTCCAAACACTTTTGGTCATCCCACTGGCAGAAGTTCTGCCCAAGTATCCTTTCCTCTAGTGTTTAAAAATAAGCCTAGGTACGTACTCTTCTGTGTGAAGCAGCCAGTACTCAGTTGAGATAAGGTACCAGATCCCCTTTATTATTGTCTCTCTTCATTCTTTTGAGACATTGAAGAGTGATGAATGACATTCTATACCTTCTTGAAACTGAATTCAGGTGTCATTCCAGACCCACTAGAGGAGTAAACATCGTTCCTAGGTAGTCTAATAAGATTTGCTATTCGATGCTGATGAGTCTAGCTGTTAATACTCCTGAGTAAGTATCATTTGTTATTTTTTGGCCTGGAGACTTTTACTTAAGTTAAAACTCAGACAGTAGAAGATGTCAAGTTCAAACAGCAATGGAGAAAGATAGTTAAAAGAGGTTGCAAAGGTACACAACCAAATAGTGTTTAAAGAGGGCATTTTAACCATGTTCAACTACATTTAGTAGAGATGGCTAGACTCTTACCAAGCACAAAAAAATCTTATCAGATTCTTCATTCTCATATAGAGCCACTAGCATTTATATAAAAACAATATATTATATTGGATGTCTATTGTTCTTTCTGGTCAATATTACCTTAGGAAAAAGCCAGGCATTTAAATGCTAGAATTAAGAAAAATCATTTTAAACTATACATCCTAGGATGGAAAAGGACCTATTCTGACCAGGAAGCCAAATCAAGACATTTCTGCTTCTGTAGAGCCCTTAATCCACATAGATATTTTGGCCCAACTTCTATTGTAGGGACTATTATCTATTTTGTGGCCAAAAACATATAGGCTGACAGGTTCCAGCCCAAGTATGAACTGCTGAATTATTATGGCGTTGATTCAGCATGGCTGAATCCAAAAATCCCAACAGCCTATCTGCTAAGGTTGAATTCATTCTTCTCCCTTTAGCCTTAAGTACAACTTTCTCTTTCCCTTTCTGTGCACACAAAAAGAAAAACAACCCATCAGCTCCTTAGGTGTCATTGAGACCACCCCTCAAACTCTGCCCATAGCAAAAGTCCATAGAACCCCAGCTCCTTTTGTCTAGGTTCAAAGGATCCCTGCCATTTTCCTGTGGTTCTATCTGGGTCCTCTATTAAGGCCACTCTTTCGTTTTATCTCTCTGCTGCACTGAAAAACCTAACATAGCTAGACCTCCATAGAATGGCAGTCTATGTAATGAAAATAACAGCAACAATGGTCAGCAGTTAAAATACTTACACTGGTCACTGCACTCCAGGCACATTTATATCAGAATACAGTTGTTCGGCTGAGGGACGCTTGAATGGTATAATGGCATTGTGCTAAGATGCGCTGAAAAATACATGGCTCTGAAAGATGGGGAAACTTGGAATTTGGACTTCTCAGAAGGCTTTCTGATTTTCACTGATGGTCTGCAAGATCAGAGCAGAGCCTGTGACATAAGACATACTTTGAGGCAAGGGTCTATGCTCAGTTCCCTTCCACTGCCCAGTAGGAAATGGAGCCACACACCCATGTATGCACATGGTCTGTCTCTGTGGGATCTATACCCTGCAGCTGTAGAATACAGGGCCTTGGGAAGGCTGGGAAGTAAATCTCGTTATTTAAATTACTTGCAGGTATTACCTTGTAAGAGTACAAGATAGGCTACACCTATCTTGGAACTCTTTTTCTCTTCCATTTTGCTGTCAACTAAGAGATATTTTGTTATTTATGGCAAAAATATTGATACCTACTGTGCTGCTAAGAGATTCCAGTATTCTGAGGGACCCTGGCCATAGCTAGCCTGAAAATACTACCCGGCTGCCATTGCCTTCTGTTTGTCTTTAGCAATTTTCAGCTTGAAAAGATGCATTCAAGTATGAATTATATGAATTATTATTTTTTCTATACAAACAGTGCAGCATCACTTAAGTGTAGAGAATTAATATTTTCCTTAAGTCTAGAAAGTTCTCAGATAAAATTTCTCCTAGTTTTTTTTTTTGCTCTATTTACAATCATTTATATTCAGAAATGTTATCTTTTCTCAGCCACTTCTTTAAAATTTCCTGACCTTTTATACTATTTTGCTTATAATTATTTATGATAAATTTTGTGAGTTTTCCATCTAATTCATTCTTTTGTTATGCTTATTTTGCTATCTTATACATATTTCTAAGTTGTTCCATTTTGACAGTCTTCAGCAATATATCTTTTAGTCCCTTCCATTAAATTTGCTTGTACATATTTATTATCTCCTTCTCTGTTCTACAGATTTTTTCTATTATTCTTCCAAAACTTAAGACGTTTTAAGGTAATTATTTCATTCTTTAATGTGCATTAGATTTTATTATTCCTTTAACAAGTTAACATAATCTAGTGTCTTACAACAATAAAAATTAAATCTTTTATTTGCAGCAATACCAAATGTAACATCTAAAATTTAATTGTCAACTGAAATTCATTGGAAATGCTCCATGTGAGAATCTATTCCGGTCTCTTCCAGCTTCTTGGCTCTTTGACATGAAGCTCCTTTAAGTCCAGTCTCTGTTTCCATCATCACATCTTGAGTCCTCCCTACTTTTTATTTTGTACATATTTCCCAGAGGTGTTAGTTCCAATCTGAAATGTTTCACAGTCTATGAAATCTCTGTTGCTGTGCAAGACACTATACTAGCATTTATAGGTCATAGGATGTGATAAGTAAATATGAAATTCATTTTTCAGCATATGGTAATATTTAATAATTATGGTATGTAATATTATTCATTTCTTCATGTTGAAATATATTGAGCATTTTTCTTTTAATATTTTATGACACTGTTATGGTGGTGAGTTTTGTGATCAATTCCACAAATGGAATAACTATTTTTTTTTTCTGCTGAGAACTTGTGGAAATATAAATTCAATCTACTCTACCTCTTCTCATTTTGAAAAGAAAACAGTTTAAATAAAGTTTTATTGCCTAGACAGTTGCTGTAAAATTTTCCTGGGAACAATTCCTGTTTTACTTTTCCCAAAAGCCTAGAACATGAGATGTGAATGTCTTTACTGGAGCGTGGTTTCCATAGTATTTTCTAGCTCTTAGTATTCTTAATCTATTTTTATTCGCTGCTTGTTTTTGTTCATATTAGAAATGGAACATAGGATTTTGTATTAAGATACATACCCATCTCTTTATTTAATTTACTTATTTTTATTTTGATATACTGTTTTGCAAGTAGCTATAGCATACTGCCCAAATTGGACTTGAATTTGCCATCTATCTGCCCTAGCCTCACAAGCACTGGAACTGCAGGCTTGGGTGTTTCATTACTGTAGACTGTGTGTATGGTGCACTATTCTCTAGTTCAAGCTTACAAAGTGGCGGGTCCATTGACTTACAGTGCATCCATCCATCCATCCATAATTGTCTAAGTTTTGTCTCATCTATGTGTTATAACAACAAATAAATTATATTTCCCTGTGACATGCATATTTATTCTTTTCAAAAATTTATTTATTAGGGTTTGAGGAGATTGCTTGTGGCACAAGTACCTGGCAAGGGCAAGGTCATGAGTTAGGTCATGAGTTCAAACACTGGTCTCGCAAAAAAAAAAAAAAAAGTAAACAAAAAAGGATAATTAAAGAGAACACGAGACAAGGACAAATGCCACAGGATTGACCTGCTACAATTTTGTATATGGTTAGAAATTTATTAGAATATCAATAATTGATGGAAAATACTGGTTCCGTATTAAGTTTAAGGCATTTGATACTCAGAAATAGAGTGATGATAAGCTCAAGTACCTGTGTTATAGAGTAAGAGTATCGCTCAGCTTCTCTTCTGGAGAGTAACAGCATAAGTTTACAGACCACAAAAAAAAAGAGAGAAAAAGAAGGGCTACAAGGATAACCAATATTTTGGCCCTAGCACCTGTAGGTCAGTGAGGACTCAGGACATAAAAGAACCTGTATTGTAACACCCTATACCTCAGTGGTGTCCCAAATTTTCTGTTCAAGGGGATTATGGGGCTATAGAGGAAAGGGATCAAGGATGTATACTGTGCCTAAGGAGAGTCACCTATAGAGAAAACACTCTCAGGCTTTCACAGAGAGCAAACTGGTCAAGCAATGGTCGTGTCTCATACAGATGGCTGACACTAATGAAAGGTCTACAAAATGCTGTACATAGTTTCAAGGTAAATCCTGAGCAGATTTGACTGACCTTGCCAAATACAAAAATTACATGTTTTGTTATATAGTTTTTGCTTTAACTTGCCCTTAACCACCCAGCAGAATAGTTCAACCATGAACAATTTAACCATGAAGCATAAAAAGTAAAGCCAAATTAATATGTTGAGGTGTAAAAGGCTCAAATCAACAGCTTCCAACATTGCCAGTTCTCCCAATAACCTACTAATATTATGGAATATTGGACTATGTATACAACTACTTTCTGTAAGTTCAATGAGAAGAAATATTTGCACAAATGGTGTTTATAAAAGTTATGGTGTCTGCATCTTGTACTCAGAACAACTACTATGAAGACAACAATATGCATTGTATTAATTATTGTTACTGGCCTACTAAGGTTTGTTGATGCGGTCTCATTGTTATTTCTTATTAAAAGTAATACAAATGATAAATAAATGTATAAATGAATAACTTGTTATAATTTATTTATTAGTTAAGATGTTTTCCAAATTTGTGGCTTATCTTTTCACGCTGTTGGTTTCATGTGTTACTAACTTTGGAGAAGTCTGAATAAATTACTGTTTTGTTGTGGAAAAAATATATATGTATATATAAGAGAATTAGAATAGATATACAGCTACTTTCTCTCAGTTCAATAAGAAAAAAGCTTTGTACTAACACTGTTCAGACATATATTAATCTGCATCTTGTCCTCCAAACAACCACTATGAAGACAGCAATATGCTATGTATTAATTATTGTAATTGTCCTACTAACCTGTTTTGAAACTATTTTATTGCTATATTATCTTCTTTCTTATTAAAGTAAATAAACATATATATATATATATATATGTGATTTATTTTTTACCTTTATGAGCATATGTGTGTGGTACATATCTTTTTTTGTGGAGTTGATTCATACACAGAGTATACCTTAATTCCTTTTTATTGTCTTTTTGTGTGTGTGTGTGGTAGCAGGGATTGAACTCTGGACGTTGTGCTTACCAGGAAGCTGTTTATGCCACTGAGCTAGCCCTGGCACCTTTAATTCCTTTTTAAATCTCCTTTCCTTCTACTACCCTTCTAGTACTGCATGCTTTTCAATTTGCAAAAGATATATCTTCCTATGGCCTATTATCCACCTTTTGTTTTGCTCTTTTTTTGTAATCTGGGTGTCTCATGTATGATTTCTAAGTGTAATGGAAGCTTTGGTGTCTGATTTAGTCTACTAAACATTGTGGCCTCCAAGTACAACCATTTTTCTTCCAATGTATCTTAATTACTTTTCTCCTTGTCCTAAGACAAAATGACCGAGGTCCAAAGTTAAGGAAGGAAAGGTTGAGCTAGTGTTCAGTGTGTAGAGGCTTCAGTCCATAAGGGGCTAGCTCTGAAGCAGGCAGCACAGGGCAGAAGGTCAATGGTTCATGGCGTACAGAAGGTAGCAAAATAAGAGGGGTGGACAAGGCTCCTTTTGTCTCTAGTATTTTATGCAA
Organism: Myocastor coypus; assembly: GCA_004027025.1. Taxonomy (NCBI): domain Eukaryota; kingdom Metazoa; phylum Chordata; class Mammalia; order Rodentia; family Myocastoridae; genus Myocastor; species Myocastor coypus. The sequence continues at coordinate 55,325 of PVJA010000921.1, forward strand.
CATACTGAGATTAGTGTGGTGCCACTGTGACAGGTGCATGGCTTTAGTAATCACCACCCTTACTTCTTCCACCCTTAAGCCTAGGTTTGCACTGTGAATCACTTACACATTCTAGATTCAACCACCTCTGAAAAAGCTTTACTTATGAGTGTGTGAGGCTTTGGAGGAACACCAAGGCAAAGCCATAAGAAAACGACTCGTTTGTCTTTCTTTATGACAGTGTACTATTCCACTGTGTGTGAATATCATAGTTTCTTTATGTATTTGTCCAATATTTAGAATTAGTATATAGGCTGCTTCCAAGATATATCTACTGTGAATGGTGCTTCTATAAACATGCTAAATATGCAGCTTGTATTATTTTTGAATCTTATGACTTTCCCTAGTATCTTAAATATTTTTAATCATTTTTCTACTACTTTCTCAGTCTCAATTTTTATATTTATTATGTTTTTCTCATTAAAAATGCGTTGTGAAAAGGGCATCATTATTGAATCTCAGAGAGAACTCATGGAAAGAAAGTTTAAATACAGTTTTGAAGTTTGTTTTTGTATCACCAGCATTACTGCAGAAGTCACTGCTTATGTCGAGGTGGACAATGTATTTTTTCTTGTTACTGTGCATTTTTGAAGTGCCATACTGCAGGTTTCAAAAAAGGTGCTCCCTTTGGCCTTTTCAAGTTGAAATAACTCAGGGTAGTTTTTACAATACGCAGTTAGGATAAAAACACTGTAGCATGATATTCTCCATGATGCTGACAGTGAGAAGCAGCTCTATGTCCTTTCCTTAAACCTAAATAGTCATTTTTGACAGAGATTCTGTAAAACAGAATCCTCTCCACACATATCAACTCATTCTCGTCAGAACTCACTAAGACTGAACAAGAAAACTGAACACATTTTCTTTTTTTCAACTATAAAAAATGAAACAATCTGAAATGTACAATTGCATTTCTTTCTCTTCAAATACACTGTAAAATATACTATTTTAAAATAATATTGATAATTTTATAAATAATAATACAATTGAAAGTTTAAGAAGTAGACTAATATTTATAAATTTCTAATTTGAAATTTTATTTTCTGCTTAATGGAGAATAACACACAATATAGTTTGTTCTTGTCCACTAAGACCAATACCTAAGATAGAAAAGTTGTTCATTTGAAATCATACTTAAAGTAAACTTAGCTAAAGTTCTGTTCATATAACTGACCCTAGAGAAATTGAATTTTTGTGCTTCTAAATCTGTAAGTTGAGGAAAAGATAACAGTAACTTTATGAATGCCTTCATAAAGCTAAAAATTATCACCTTCTGATAGTTGTATACATATTTCAGTTCTTACGATTATTTAAAAGAAGAATGTTCCTAAGTATTTGTTTATTCTGAACATAGCTTGATTTTGCTCATTACAAGCAAGGCAAATAAAATCACCCTGTAGAAATCTTGCATTCAGAAAATAAAACAGACATTTAAAACTAAAAATTTTTGATTCAATTCCTAAAAAAAGAAATTCTGTTGAAAGAATAAGATCACTATAACTGTATACAGGGAGAAAATATATTGTCAAAGATTTTATTTTAAATAAATATGAATTGGTGTGACTCAACTCCTTCATCTAAGTAGTGATAAACAATAGCTTTAATAGAAACTTGGTAAACTAAACAGGACATTTTAAGTTAATTACATAATTTGAAAATGAATGTACAATATTTTATGAACACAAAATTGTACTTCCATAATGAAATCAAATAAGGAAAATATTTGTCTGAAAGAGAAATTACATTAAAAAAACAAACATGTGCACAGATACTTTTTTAAAGAGCATACAAAGAGAAAGGTCCCTCTTCGATATCGCACTCATGGTGTATTGTGAATTTTCTTGATTGCAATCATTTAATTTTTAAATAAAAATTAAAGAATGTGCTCAAGTCACATTGTTTCCTGAAATAGAAATGTATTTTTGTTGACTTTAGCAAAATATTATTCATTACTGTATTTCCTCAAGGAAGATTTTATGTGGTAAAAAGTGTTTTAACTATAAATTTGTGAAAAGACAGTTCAGCATTTGTAATCTATGAAGTTCACAGAGATAGAATGCAAACAGAATGGGAACCTTATTTAGTAGATCTTAAAGCTATTTCTTCAAAGACATGCCTTAAAAATGATTAAGCACGAGATAATCCAAAGCACAGTCTACCTTAGGTGACACTATGGCTTTCTGTTTTCAGTGTTTTTCTTCAATTTTAAATATAGCACCATTTTATTATTTGAGGCAGGAATTCAATGTGATATTATTTTTAAAAATATATAGTATAACCTGATTTACCCTTAATAAAAAGTAGTAAAGTTCATATACATACTATTGTTCACACATTGTATATACAAACAATTTTCTGTGGTTCTCTGTGTATACGCAGTTAAGCTTGCTTTTAGTATTGCTACAGAAAAGAAATACACTTTCTTCAGTGTATTTGGTACAGGGTCGAACACTACAGTTGAGACTCCCAGTGATCTTTCTGTTCTCAGCCACCCCTGTGCTGGGATTGCAGGCATGTGCCACCACACCTGATCTCAGTAGCCCGCACAGCATATGGTGCCCGGGATCGAACGCCAGTCCCTACACTTGTCTAAGTAGGTTCTTAGTCCACTGAGCTATCATGCCGGCTCACAGATAGAAATGCTCTTTAATGATTTTACTTTTCAAACTACCTTACCCAGAACAAGGTAGAACAAGTTGGTTACATATTGCCATTGAAAGTGTCATGTCATACATAGCAAGATCACACACCTCTGTCTATATGTGTGTGCATGCATACACCATTCTCCTCAGTATCACTGATGGATATATTGCGGGGCCTCTTGCAGATATAATGATCCAAAGATGGAGAAGCTGTACAGGAAATGGTGTTGTATTCACATATAAACCTACACACCTTTGTGTGTAGTCTGAATCATTTCATAACACCTAGTACATTGAAAATGCTCTGAAAGTAGGGCTTTTCACTGCATTGCTGAGAAATATTGAGAAGAAAATATCTGTAGGTGATCAATAGAGATTAATTTTTATTCTGAGCACCTACAAGTTGCAGGTTGTTGAGTCCATGGATGCAGAATCTGTAATAGGCATGGTGACTCTCAATGTGTCGCTGCCTCCATATATGTAAACATTAATGCACATGCATGAATAGTCCCATAGGTGCAGGAGGTATATGACTGAATCAATCAGGATCATCTAAGGAATTTTATTATACAGCTCTTTTAAAAATTACATAAAAATTTCTTATTTGTTATCGTTCAACAGCACTGTCATGAGGGTAATGCTTTTATATTCTTAACGCATTATTCTTTAATTGACATGAGAAGCTTTAATTTCCAGGTTAGACATCCTAGTAGCTATGTGTTTACATTATCGCATGAAGTCAAGTAGCAGAGCTAAATTCCTATGGCTTAGATCAATGATCCCACTCTAAAAATATCTTTAAAATTTTCAGCAGAGCTTTTTGCTGTTCTGTCTCTCAGATTTTGCTTCATTGCTCATTTGTAAAAACAAACATTTGCCATGGAGACATGACTGCCAATTCAGCCTAAATAAGACAAATGAGATAATGAGCCCAGTGGCACATTAGAGCTGACAAATCCTGCAGAATGCCCAGCTCGAAATAAAAAGCATTCCTTTCCTGCCAAAAGGTCTATGTGCTAATGCTAACTAATTTGCCAACTTTGGCCCTACATTGTTTGACAATAGCGGAGCATTCCAATTTGTTACATTCGTGACATTGATTTGGATATAAAATGGAGCTCCGTCTAGTAATTTATGCCATCTCCTAACCCAGCAACCAATCACAGTGATGCATACTTTGTACTGAAAAAGCTTAAAAAAGCAGAGAGGTGGTATTTGTTGTTGTTGATGCCAATGTATATGAATATTGAGAGGGTAATGGTATTCACATTGTAAATATGACGCTCAATTGCTCATAACTTGTTTAGAACAATAGAGGTGAAATCAATCATGCTATTTACTTTGACATCATAGTAATGTTCAGAATGTTTACCCTGAATCAGTTATTTAAATATCCATAACTTAGGCACCTGTTTTGAAGGATTTTAATAGCTCAGTTCAGAGAATTAAAATATCTTTTGAATGCCTTCATAAAGCTAAAAATTATCACCTTCTGATAGTTGTATACATGTTTCAGTTCTTATGATTATTTAAAAGAAGAATGTTCCTAAGTATTTGTTTATTCTGAACATAACTTGTTTTTGCTCATTACAAGCAAGGCAAATAAAATCACCCTGTAGAAATCTTGCATTCAGAAAATAAAACAGACATTTAAAACTAAGAATTTTTTATTCAATTCCTAAAAAATAATTCTGTTGAAAGAATAAGATCACTATAACTGTATACAGGGAGGAAATATATTGTCAAAGATTTTATTTTAAATAAACATGAATTGGTGTGACTCAACTCCTTCATCTAAGTAGTGATGACCAATAGCTTTAATAGAAACTTGGTAAACTAAACAGGACATTTTAAGTTAATTACATAATTTGAAAATGAATGTACAATATTTTATGAACACAAAATTGTACTTCCATAATGAAATCAAATAAGGAAAATATTTGTCTGGAAGAGAAATTACATTATAAAAACAAACATGTGCACAGATACTTTTTTAAAGAGCATACAAATTAGAATTAAAATAAAAAATTACAAGTGATAAGTATTTTCACTTAACAAAGTAATATGAATTTCTCAGTATTTGTTGTAATATATAGTGGTGTCTTCCAACTAGTTATTCACATTTGTAGATAATGCATGTAAAATTGGAAGAAGAAAGAAATATATGAGAAATTGAGAAAACAAAAAGGAAAAACAATTGAAAAAGCAAGATGAAACAAATTAAAACATTAACTGCTCCTTTTTATTGACCAGAAGAAATGTACAATGCAATTGTCTGTACTATCTGCATACATGCATACATAAGTCTCTTTCAGTAATTCCTTCTGTCCTTTTCTTCAGTTCAGTAACGTTCCTTTTGAAAGTTCATTGTGTTTTACTCGTGTCTATTGTACTCTTCAGATACCGTTTTTCTCTTTCAGGTTCTCACACTAAGAAGGTAATCTGATGTTTGCACATGTGGATCTGCTTCACTTCTCTTAAGAGGATGTTCTCTAGTTACATCTGTATACTGACTAAAGGTTCAAATTTATCCTGTTTTGTAGCTGAATAATACTCCACTGTGTAAAAATACCACACCATCCTTATCCATACTTCAATAGATGGACATCTGTTGGGTTTCCAGGATTTGGCTATGGCAAATTGGGCTGCTACAAACATGGGTGGACATATATCACTGTGGTATGATGGGAATACTTCAAAGAATCAATGACTGGGATCTCATCTTTTCAAAAAGTTCCTGCTCTTCAAAGCAAATCCTTAACAGAGTAAAAAATAACAACATGCTTGGGAAAAAAAAATTAAAGCCAACTGTCTCTCAGATAAAGGCATTCTATCTAGAACATATGAAGAATTTTTTAAAAATCAGATTCCCCAAATTCAAAGAACTAATCAAAAAATGGGCATCTGAGATGAACATACACTTCTCAAAGGAATAATTACAAATGAAAAGTAGATATATGATAAAATATTTCACATCACTTGTCATATGAGAAATGCAAGTTAACACTGAGATTCCATGTCACCCCAGAAAGAATGGCTAAGATCAAGAAGGTAGCCAATAACAAAAGGTGGAAAGGCTATAGAGCAAAAGGAGCTCTTTTGCACTGCTGGTGGGAATGTAGACCAATATAACCACTATGGAAATTAGCGTGAAAATACCCTTAAGTGCTAGGGTTGGACAGCCCATTCAAGCCAGCTATATTGTCTCCTGGATATTTTTCCAGAAGAACTGAAAATTTTGGACAATGTAGCATAATAATATTTAAATTTTTTATTTAGGAAGCCTTTCAAATTTAATGAAGATTAATTTATAAAAGACACAGCAGGAATCATACTTTGTCCATGGGGCATATGGTACTGGAGATCCAACTTGGACCCTTGCATTTGTTGGGCAGATAGATTGCTGAGCTATCTCTTCAGCCCCCGATCCCTTTATATTTTGAAAAATATACTCCAAAGTAAATCCATAACCCTTCTAAATATGATCTCAGCCTACAAATATATAGAAACATAAAATTCAAAGGACTTAAATGTAAATTTAATTTTTTCTGGCAAATGTCAACTAAATATTGGAAGAATTTCTATCACAAGTATAATAAACAGCCCCTAAAAATGCCTTCACAGATCTTTCCATTTTAATCCATGAAATTCCTTCTCTATATTTTCAGCTACACTGAGAGAGTCTTTTCCAAAACATAAAATGAAGTTAAAATGATAAGATGTTAGCCGGGCGTGGTGGCACACGCCTGTAATTCCAGCACTCGGGAGGCTGAGGCAGGAGGATCGATGCGAGTTCGAGACCAGCCTGGGCTACAAAAGTGAGCTCAAGGCCAGCCTGAACTGCATAATGAGACCCTGTCTCAGAAAGGCAAAAAAAAAAAAAAATGATAAGATGTTGTTATTAAAACTAGATCACATAAAGATCATAGCTTCTATGTTGCTTGTTCTACCATTTCTTTCGCAGTAGTTTGTTCTGACAAAAGTAAACTGACGTTTGTGCGCTGTCCTATTATGTACCAAAAAACTTCTCTCTACCACCAACACACAACAGGGTCACCAGGCGTACAAAAAGCCACCTAAGTGATTTCAAAAGTATTTCTACCCTCTTTATCCTTGATTGTAGTTTATGGAAAAACTCTAAATGAAAGATGTTCAGATTCTTGACTCACAGAAACAGACAAATAATACCTTTTGTTTGAAGCTATTTAATTTTGCAGTTGTTTACTACACAAACTCATACAACTAATATATATTTTGCTAACTAAAAGCTATTATGGTGCTAACAAATGCAATATACAAAAATGTGGGCATATATGTACAATGAGGTAATAGATAGATGATGGAAAGATTTTTAGGAATCTTAAGGCTGTATAACTCTGATTAGACTGTTAATAGAAACTTGTACCTTGAGTAGAAAGTTGATGAGGGCTGGCAAAGAAATCAGTGGTATTATTGGAAACCAGTATTCTTTTCTAGTTAATCACAGAAAAGTTAGAAAAAAAATTAACTGTAGTTATATAAAATGTAAATATGCCTAATTAACTGTGAACTAATGACCTACCTAAGTGAATTCCCAAGCAAAGTGTTAAATTGCTGCTGGGTTTTTCCTTTCCTGCTTATAATAAAATTTAGAAGCAGAAAGATAAAGTGGTGAAAAAAATATACTAAATAAAAAATCGTTAAATGCTATGAAAAAAGTTCTTGTCTTTTGCTGATCTTAAAAGACACTGAAGTTAAATGACTATAGCAAAGTTTAAGGCTGGAAAAATACAGTTTATAAAAATTCAATTTCCAAAAAAAATTTTAAGCCCTTAATAATTGTAGGACAGTGTCTTAGGGCACACTTGAGCTCTCTAGAAACCCCCTTTTATAAGATTAATGATGTAACGTTCGTTCCACATCAGAGATTCTAGTAGATTTAAAGTCTTTGTCCTAAGCTTTCCTAGGAGGAATCTCCTTTGCTGACAAAAGGTTGTATCTTAATTGAGGATCAGATGCTCATTTTTTAAGATCAGTCTTCACTAAGACTTGAAATTTGTAAAATACAGGGTAGGGGTCAGAGGGAGAGTCTTGGTCCTCTGGTGCCAGACTATGAGAGGGAGAGGACAGTGGAACCCTGTTCTTTCTTGTTTGTCTCTTTTGATTCGTTCTCATGAGGTTAGTGGTTTGCTAGCTCCATATGTGTGCATGGTGGATTGCTTTATTATGGAACTAAAAGAAACAAGACCTGCCAGTCATGGATGAGAACCTCAAGCCACAAGTTAAAATATGTTTTTCTGGGGCTGGCAAGATAGCTCAGTCATGTAAGGGCCTTCTTGGCAAGCTTAGGGACAGAGGTTCAATTCCAGGCACCAGATACAACACCAGCCCTGCCCTCAGGTGCACTGAGTGGCCAGAGTCTGGGCATGGTGGCGACCCCTGGAATTCCAGTGCTGATGAGGCTAAAAACAGGAGGATCACTATGAATCCAAGCTGTTTAGGGAGACCCTAGACCAAATACATCACAATTAAAATAAGTGAATAAATAAATAAAATGTGTTTTTCTATTCATAAATTGATTGTTTCAAATATTTCAGAAACACACACACACACACACACAGACACACACACAAAATCACCTGAAATAATTCCAATCGTCTACTGAAAGAAAGAATAAAAATGAAAAGAAGCTGTATTTTCAATATTCTAATTTTAGGAAGCACTCAGAAAAAAAAAATCAATGCAAAGTAATACAAGTTTTTTTTTTTTCCAATGTCAAAGAACAACTTAGAAAACAGAACCAAAAACCCAGAGAACAGAAATGAGAAACATGTTTTCTTAATAGATTTTTGAAATTCATTTTTAATTTTTTACTTTTTTATGTATTAGCACAGGGTCTCACTGCAATGATCAAACTTCATAGTGATCCTCCTGTTTTCAGTCTCCCAAATCTGATAGGCACGCATCAAAAAGCCCAGTCTCAATGGCCTTCTCAGAGTGCCCCAGGGGTAGGGCCAGCAGAGCAGGCCTAGGATTGAACCCTGGTCCCTGGGACTGCCAAAGTAGGCACTTTAATCCACTGAGCTATCTGGCCATGCCTCTTAATTGGTTTTGATACCTAAACAAGAAACTTCTAGTATTTCGATGGCTACATTTTAGAATTCTTGGAGACCAGAAGTTCTTTAAAATCTTACTCTTTTGGAAGAATATTCTTTACAGAAATTCCTCAGGGCCAACGAGATAGCTCAGTAGACAAACTGCCTGCTTATGCAAGTGCAGGGGCCAGGATTTTATTCCATGCACCACCTGCTATCCTGTCTCTGTCCTTGAGCATTTTGAGCAGGCCACCATGGGCATGGTGGTGCATGATGTAATCCTAGCACTGGCCAGACTGAAAACAGGATCACTAAGAATCTGAGCTGATTAGTAAGACACTGTCTCAAATACATAAAAATTGATTGAATAAATAAATAAATAAAAGACATTTCTTCAATATCACTAATTTGTGTCTATTCTATGGGGCACAAAATACATTCATATCAGTGTATGGTGGCACAGTGTTGTAATTCCTACACTCTAGGACAGGGAGACACAGAACTGAAAGTGTGAATCTAGCCTTGCCAATTCTGTGAAACCCTGCTTTGAAATAAAATGTGATAAAATAATAAAATAAAATTATCTGGGATGTGTTTCAGTATAAAGGAACTAGATTAAATTCCAGTGTCTGCATCTTTCCAGCAAAGTTATAGTCAAGTGCCATATAATACCACTCAGCTCATGAATTTTATATGCAAGTGGTCCTATAAGATTATATGACCAAGGGCCTGGCAGAATGGCTCAGTGGTCTAAAGCGCCTGCTTAGGAAAGCTTGGGCTGCTGCAGGGACCGTGGTTCGATCCCCGGCACCACATGCTGCACCAGCCCTGCCCTTGGGGCAGGCTGAGCCGGCCTTACAAATAAATAAATAAGCAAACAAAGAAAAGTTCTAAGACAGGAAATAAAAAAAAGATTATGTGACCAGTTTATGAGAGCACTTTCTAAGATATATGCAAACTGATGAAATTCTCTAGTGAAGAATTTCTCAAAATATATCCCAAAATCAATTAATCCCATAATCTCCTGGAAGACAGAATAGGAAACAGTCTAGAAGACAAAGATGGATGCAAAATTTTTATAAACATCATCTCAGTATCTCAGGAAATATTACAAAGAAACAAAATCTGGATCTAATCATCTTAAGATGCCTTTGTACAACAAAAGAAAGCACCAACAGAGTGGAGAGACAACATACGGAATGGAAACTGTTTTATCAACTATTCCTCAGATGTAAGAGCACTATCTAGAAAATATAAAGAACAGATAAAAAAAAAAATCAGACACACCAACTTAAAGACACAATCCAAAAATAGCGCCTGAAATGCATAGATGTTTCTCAAATGAAAAATTAAAAACACAAAACAGATATATGAAAAAATGTTCAACGTCACTGGTCAATTGAGAAATGCGAATTAAAACAGCACTGAGTTCTTCCTCCCTCCAGAATGACTGGACATGTTCCAAAATCAACAAATGCTGGTCAGGTGTAGGGGGAAAAATGAACCCTTCTCCACTGTATTAGGACTGCAAACTAGTAAAACCAATATGGACGTCAACAGCAAGACTCCTCAGAAAACTAAAACTAAAGGTTCAATTTAATCAATTCATTCCCTTTCTTTGTGTCTTCCTGAAAGAGTTAAGAGCATCATACTACAGTGATATTCATACTCATGTTCATGGCAGCACAGTTTGTAATATCTCAGTTTGGAAGTAGTGTAGATGTCCGTAAGTGGAAGAATGGATAAAGAAAATGTGATTTTTACATACAATGGAGTACTACTCTGACATAAAGAAGGTAATGTGAGACAATTTAAGTGAATGGACACAACCTGAGATCATAATTTTAAGTGAAATGAAGTGGACAAACATGTTTAAATATTACATTGTTGCTCTTATGCGAGAAACTAATAAGGGGAATAAGGACCAAAATATATGATGGATATTAAAAAGTAGAAAGAAAATGATTAAATGGAAGGAAACAAAGGAATGGGCGAGACAAAGGAAAAGGGAAAAATAGGAAAGCAGAAAGAAATAGTAGAAACATATGTTTTATAAATAAGGAGATGAAGAAAGGTTGAATGAGGGAGAAGGAAGTAGAAAGAAAGGAAGAATCTAGATATGTGCAGGAGACATTTTCTGTGATGACTGTGATCATTGCGGATATCACAAGTGTATAATAAAATTAATTAAAAATATATATGTAGCCGGGCGTGGTGGCTCACGCCTGTAATCCCAGCACTTGGGAGGCTGAGGCAGGAGGATCGCTGCGAGTTCGAGACCAGCCTGGGCTACAAAAGTGAGCTCAAAGCCAGCCTGAACTGCACAGTGAGACCCTCTCTCAAAAAGGCAATATATATATATATATATATATATATTATATATATACATATATATATGTATATATATGTATATATATTATATATATATATTATATATATAATCATATGTATAATTCATTTCTTATGTTTCACAAATGTGTGAGTCTAGAAACGAACAAACAGACATGTGTTTTCATGACAATAGCAGAGAGCTATGATTGATGAAATTATGACTGAGCACTTCTTAGGTACAGTGATAGGCTTAACCATATTAGTTTAAGAAGAACTCTACTTGAAGTATTATACTTATGGAACTACTTGAGAGGTTTCATGCAGAGTTCAACTTGATTCAGATGGTGATATAATCTAGACATTTAGCTAATGATGAATAGGAAATTATTTAATTCAGGTCTTCAGGAAGGGCTGAAGGTAATTTATATGTGGGCAAAACAGAAGTTAGTGTGAGCCAAAACGTCAGCTATCAAGCCAGAATCTAAGGTAGTGTGTTTTATGGTATAGATCTAAAATGTCCCTCCAAAGACTTATGTGTTTGGAGTTGTGGCCTGGGTGGAAAAGTTAGGTGCCTGAAGGCATGATCAGGGAGGGTACGGTTCTTCTGCAGCTTGTCTCCATTCCCTCCCGGCTGACATGCCATTCCACTGGCATTCCTTTCTGTCATTTCACTTTTGCTGTGAACACAAGCAAATTAAACTCTGAATTCTCTAGAATGCAGGAACCAAGGTTAATCTATCTTCCTTTATTTTGTAAGTATAAATTATTGTGTCTTGCTCAAGAGCATGATGGTTTGTACAGAAAGTTAGTTTAAAAAAAAAACTTAAGTAATTACTGTGACTGTAACTGACCACATCATTTGGAAGATTTGTAAGTGTTTTGCATATGTTGTGAAAAGTTTGGGGATATCATATGAGAAAGCCCTACAATTCTGTGAGTAAGTAGAGGTTAAAAGGCCAGGTGCAGGAGGTTTCCAGTGTGACAAAGACTCCATTGGCAGTTGGACTCAAGACCATGTCTATTAGCAAAAAGTTTGACTACATTTTGTCATTTCCAAAATCTTTGCTGGAGACTGAGATTAAGGGTGGTGAACAAATTTGTCTTGCTGAGGATATATCAAGGCAGCCCAATGTTTTGGATATAGCTTAGGTACAACTCTCTGCATTTAGCCTCATTTATATTGAGAATCAGAAGTCAATAGCAGAGTAGAACAATTTCAGAAATTTTCACATTGATCAGAAGGGAAACCTACGTAAAGTTGAGGCCATGGGGAAACAGGATTACAAAAATATTAGCATTAAAAAGTAATCAAGTACATTGATCAAGACCAAAGTAAGGATAGATTGATGTCAACTCAGAAGTTGGCCAGAGTAACTACTACTTCACAGAGACAAGGTTGAAGGAGGGTAAATACTTTTGAGAAATTTTACTTAGAAAAGAGCCCCAACATGTCCTGTCTATTCTAAGATGTCTCAGGAACTATTTTCGTCAGTTTAGCCAACCAAGCTCTGACAGGCTGCTGCAGCCATGATCCAAAGAAGACAGGTTACTGCTCTAGACGTCTACAGATCTTTATGTCATCTATGTGGTATTGGTTTGAAGACCTGGAGAATTCACATCTTGAACAGATATAGGGTCATGAATTTGTAGACTTAATCACTGTCTTTCCGGATATATACCTTTTTTGGTGAAATTTATTTATTTTTGTTCACAATTTTTCTCTTTTGGAAGGAATGTTTACTCCATTTCTTTTTCCTAAGACAAGCTCACAGCTAAGAGTTTCCTTGAATCTCAGAGCAGACTAAATTCTGAGAAATTTTAGCAATGCTGACTTGTAAGGCTTTGGCAAACCTTATTAATCAACTAACAACATTTTGCAAAATGAAACAGATGTGAGTGTTTGGAGAACAAGGAAAGAAACATTATAATATAGTTCTGAAATGTCTTCCCAGTGTTTTGTGTTGAGAAATATGATTTGGTTGGAAGAAGCCAGTCACTCAAAAGTGACCTGAAAAAATGCACTGCTATAGCACCTTCTCTTTTTCGCTGCTTCCTTGCTGGAATGGGGTGAGTGCCTTTTCTCAGACATCATATTCTGTCATGCCATTTCCACCTTGAGTCCAAGAAACCTGGGACAGAATTCTCTGAAAACTATGAGCTCAAGCAAACCTCTCTTGCTTTACCTTGTGAGTGTTAGATATCAGGTCTCAAAGACAAGAGAGCTAACTAATAAAGGCCCTAATACATACTTTTGACATTCACGTGACTCTGCAGTCTTATGCTCTGTCATATGCACTCTATACAGTGAGCCACTTCTAACAGAATCATGCAGTTAATATGATTAACACCTCTTCTGTGATTAAGTTATGAAACAATGACTTAGATTCACTTGACTCCATTAATTCTTTTCTTAATTTTTAAAGGTAATATAAAGTGGTAAAAAAATTAGAAATGATACAGAATTTCACAAAACAATAGGAATTCAACAATGACTGTTGTATTACATAATGTTGTCTTCAAATTAGTTGCTTAGATTACCAGATATAAATATGTAGATTGGTTAAAAAGTTATAAGAAATTAAATGGAAAATGTAAAGCAATGGCCTCCCTTATAAATAGACTAGCAAGGTCCACAGAGATAGCTCAGTGAACTAGGCACCTGCCTACAAAAGTACAGGTACCAGGGATGGGTTCCCAACACCACACCCATCACTGGTCCTGCTCCAGATGAGCTGAGCTGGTGACTATGTCTGGGCACGGTGGCGCATACCTATAGCCGAAGCACTGGGGAGGCTGAAAATAGGCAGATCACTATAAGTCTGAGCCATGCAGTGAGACCCTGTAACAAATACATTGAAGAAAAAAAAAAAAACACTAACAGAAATGAGCAGTAAAATTACCCAAACCATCCTACAGACATACATAGATACTTCTTTCTGCCTTTTTCCTTTTGTCCTTTTCCTCATCCAAGTTTTGGTAAATGAATGCACCAAGAGCCTGCATTGGTAAGTAAAATATATGAGATCCCCATGTGCACACATATTATCTTGTTAGTTTAAGAATCTGAAGAATTTGAAAGGTACAATAGATACTGTGGAAGGTCAAGAATCCATTCAATTAGAAAGACTTCATTAATTCTTCTGTTTCGTGGAACCGGGGATGGAACTCAGGACCTTGCACTTGCACTTGCCAGGTAGGCACTTGTGCCCCTGAACTATTTCCCCAGCCCCTATGGACTTCATTAGTTCTGACAAAAGCCAGATAACATATTTTTGGGAGGGCTCAATAAACATTTGTTTATTTGTTTTTATTAGTACATGTTTATAGTCATGCTGCTTACATCCTTGTTTTGTCTTTGTATATCCAGACAACACATTTTAATAATTTCCCATCCCTTTTTCTTCTCCCCATTCCTCTTTTTCCTCCATCTTTTAATCTGCTTACTCTTTGAGAGAGATCTATGTTCCTACATCATAATATCTAATTTTTATTTTGCTGTATTTATAAATTGGGTTTCTCATCTGATAGAAATCATGCAATACTAATCTTCTGAATTTCAGTTAATATGGTCTCAAGCTCTGTCTACTTTCCTCCAAATGACAGATATAGCTCCCTTTATAGGAACACATGGTAAAGAGCTTACATTTCTAGTCATTGTTTGGCATGTTTACAGCCTGACAAAATTCTTAGGAGTTTACTCAACACTCCTCTATCTTAGAATCCCGATAACTTCAGCCCTTACAAGCTTCTTAGCTACATCTTGGTAGACACCAGCTCCATGCTGTGCCAGATTCAAAATCTGTAAAACATATAATAAGTGTTTTGTTGTTCTAAGTTGTATAATGTAGTCATATTTTGTAAGTACTTTGTCAATGTAGTTTTCTGTCATCTTGTATAATTAGCACATCATGTTTTTTTATAATGGATATTAAAATCATTTTTAAATTTTGTAAATGAATTCAGTACATTAAATAATTTATTCAAGATTAAACAATTAGTATGTACTGAATCTTGTTTTCAGGCAGAAACACTAATTCAATAATTCTTGCATTATCTACTTCATTGTGCTTAATCATTCTTTTCCATTTTATCATACACTGTCTACACTGTTAAACTTTTTAGACTATATTTAGTTCTTCTATTTTGTAACATGAGCTCAATGCTTTTATTTTTGTAAAAAAGTGTAACATGTTTGTGAAGCTATCACTGACTCATTATCATTTTTTCTGAAACGCAAATTTTCTTGACTCATAGGACAATGTATCTTCACTAGTTTATTTTGAATTAGTTCATGCAATACCAAGAAAATAAAATCTAATAGAGTAGCAATTACATCAGTTGTTTATATCATTTTTTCCATGCAAAAACCAACAATGAGCACACAGGCCACTTTAACCCAAGGGAAGTAAATGTTTCCTTTTGTCACTAATTTTATACTGCTTATCATGAAGATCTTTATGTAGCATAATTCTGATTATGTTCCCACAAGGACAGCCACAACCACTCCATTGAGCTTAAGAATCATGTTGCTATACTGGTGGTTTCATTCCCTAAGCCTCCTATGCTGGCCCTACCCCCAGGAGAAGCTGAGATGGCAATTGAGACTGGGCATGGTGGTGTGTGCCTATAATTCCAGTGCTGAGGAGACTGAAAAGAGAAAAGATCACAAGTCCTATCTGTGTAGTGAGACCCTGTACTAAATACAGAAGAAGAAGAAGAAGAAGAAGAAGAAGAAGAAGAAGAAGAAGAAGAAGAAGAAGAAGAAGAAGAAGAAGAAGAAGAAGAAGAAGAAGAGGAAGAAGAAGAAGAAGAAAAAGAAGAAGAAGTCCTGCCAGCCAGGGTCAAGTTGCTTGGTATATGACTGATCAGGAGCAATTTTGTAAGGAAAAGATGAATGAAGAGAAACCGAGGATCATAGTCTGATCTGCTTTGGGAAATGCAGTATGATTATGGACCTACCATTAACAATTTGACAGCAGGCTAATGATAATAACTTGATAAATGCAATCATGGCCTTTATATTTTATAACCATGTCTATTTCATTGAAAGATATGCAGAATTATAGATTTTCTTTTGTATAGAAATATGGAATAGAGATGTTTCTTGGGGGAGTTTGTGCATGTCTATAACCCATCTTGATCATTTTGCCTTTCTTAATGTGCTTTTCTTTTCCTTTCCTTGTTCAATTCCTGATTTGAAAATTTTACTTTTTCAAGCAAACACCTAGTCTCCTAGGATATACCTTTGTATTTTATTTATTTATGATTTAGATTTCTCACATTAAATAATTCATATATTTAACTTTTGTGTTGGTCTTATTTCACTGAACAGGGTACTCTGCAGATTCTTACTAGTTTCCACCCTCAGCTATAATGTGGGAAGATTCCCCTGTATGCACATGCCCTGTAGTATCATTCATTTTTGGAATTTTTATGATAGTTGTTCTGATGGAGATGAGGTAGAATCTCAACATAGTTTTGATTTGTGTTTACCTAATCGCTAAAGGCACAGAAGCATTTTTTTTATATTTACTGGTTACTTTGTCTTTTGTGTCTATTTAGTTAACTGGCCTCTTTTTTGATTGAGTTGTTTTTAGAGTTAGTTTTCAGTGTTCTGGTTGATTCTAGATAATAAAAATCTATAAACAGGTACCTAAGAACTATATTTCCCATGATGGACTCTATCTCTTCTCAGTGTTAGTTCTTTACTATGCCAAAGCCTTTTGATGTGGTGTAATTCAATTATTAATCCTTGACATTATGTCTGTGCTAGTTTCTAGTCATAAATCTATGCATGAATTTATGGCTTCAAGTGCTGCCTCTATGTTATCTTACATCAGTTTTAAAGTTCCTTATTCTACCTGAAATCTTTGATCCTCTGTGATTTAATCTTGGTGTACACTGAGAAATATGGACCTAGATTCAATCTATTGTGTGTGAATACGCAGTTTTACTGGCATAATTTATTAAAACAACTTATAGGTCCAATTATTTTGACACAGTGATCAAAGTTGTTATTTGTATTAACTTTAATAGATAATACAACGAGAAATATAAAATCAATGAACATTTCATGTTTATTGGTGCAATATACACATAGATGACTTCATTCATTATAGGGAATTTATATCTCTATATGATATATCTTCTTTCTTCTTCCATTCCCATTTCCATTCCTTCTTTTCATAGTCTCTCCATTTCCCAGTTTACAATGCTCAGTTCCTTTTATCCTTCTTTTCTCATTTCTCTTTCCCTTCCTTCTTTCCTTTTCCTGACCAGCTTCTTCTTTATCTTTTCCTTTAAACACAATATCTACTTTACATTTATGTTCTTACTTAAATTTCCAGTTTCTTACATGCATGAAAGAGATAATTCAATATTTGCACATACATGTCTGTTTCATTTCACTTCTGATTATCATCTCAAGATCTGTCTCTTTAGCAATAAATATCTCAATTTTATTTCTCTTTATGGCTGAGTAGTACTCCAGTGTATTACAAAAACAACAACCTATTTTATCCATTCATCTGTTGATGGACATTTTAGTTGCTTCCAAGATATAGCTACTTCAAACTGTGCCAATATAAACATGGGTGTGCATATAATTCTGTGATATGATGCTTTTGATTCTTCTCCAAAGATACCCTAAGGGGAATACCTGGGTCACATAGGAACTGCAGCTATAGGTTTGAAGAAATATCCAGACTGATTTTTTCAGTGATTGTGCAAGCCTAGGGTCAATTGTTTGGGTCTAGGTGCCCTCCAAAGCCTCATGCATTCCTGGGCTTTTCTAGAGTTTATGATTCATGACCCAATTCTGAGACTTTGGGTGTGAGTGCTATTCCCACCGTGGCATGGGTAAACTGCATTACAGTGTGATGACAGGAGAGGGGCTAGCTAGCTACCACAGCTGCTGCCCCTGCCTTTGTCACTTTGCTGTTTGTTTGCTGTCATGATCTGCTGCCCTCTGCCATGTGATGCTCTGACTTGAAGCCACCTGAGTATGGACTGAAGCCTCTACTAACTGAGCTAAATGAATCTTTCCTTCTTTCATTTAGGATGCCAGGTATTTGTCCCTGCAATGAAAGGAAAAGTAACAGAGATGCCTACAGTCTCACCAACAGCAGAAAAGGGTTTCTTTTTCCTGCAGCCACACCAGCAGCATTTGTTGTACTTGTTTATGATAGCCATTCTTTCTGGAGAGAGATGAAACCTCAGCACTGTTTTAATTTGCATTTCTCAAATGATCAGGGATGTTGAACATGTTTTCACATATTTAATTGTTATTTGTTCTTCTGCTTCTCAGAAACATCTATTCTTTTCAGATGTCTGTTTAGGAAAGTTTATTTTCTTTTCAGTTCTTTATAAGTTCTCAATTGTTATTCCTTTGTCTGAGGAACAACTGGCATAAAATAATTATTTCCACTCTGTTATCTTTTTACTGTCATTGATGTTTTGTGATAGTTTCTGTACAATCGGGGTTTTTGTCAGAATCTTCACTTCCACTTATGTCTTCCAGCATTCTAATTAGTCTATCTTCCAGGAGATTTAGTGCTTTTTTAAGATATTTAGAATTTTTATTTAAAGAGAAATAATTAAAAATATCAGTAAAATGGATTTTCAAAATTAGTTTGTGAGAGAGATCCCTGATCCATTTTTTATCGTAGTATAGTACACAGTAAACCAACAAACAAACAAACAAACAAACAAAAACTCCCACAGACATACTTCTAGTTTTTGGCATGTGAAAAGACAATTTTTCTAACACTCTTTTTTATTTTTATTTTTATTTTATTTATTTATTTATTTTATTTTATTTTTTTTTTTGTCTTTTTGAGACAGGGTCTCGCTATGCAGTTGAGGCTGGTCCTGAGCTCACTTTTGTAGCCCAGGCTGGTCTCGAACTCACACCAATCTTCCTGCCTCAGCCTCCCGAGTGCTGGGATTACAGGCGTGAGCCACCACGTCCGGCTCTAACACTCTTTTTTAAAGAGGCTATCCTTCTACAGAATGTGTTTGGCACCTTTTTCAAAGTTTAGGTGGCTATTTGTGGAAAATTACAATTTTATCAAATTTATTCAACACATGAATGGACTGGTTGAAACAACACTTGTCCAGTGATACACAAGATAATCAATACATAAAGAAACACATTGCCTGAATGCTGTTTGGGGTAAAATATTAAATTGTTAAAGAGGCCATTTTTGTTTCAGTATAAGTTTTTGACTCCTTTGTCAAAAATCAGATAGCTGACAGTGAGCATGTTTCCTCCTGTTTCTTTTATTCTTTTCAGTTGGTCTGTGTGCTGTCTTTGTGTCAGTGCCATATAGTTTTGTTTTCATAGCACTGTAGTATAACTTAAAATGAGGTACTGTGATGCCCGATGTCACAAGTATTGTTTTTGTTCAAGATTGTTTTGACTATTTTGTTTTTTTGTTTCTTTTTCTGAATGCACATGAATTTTAGGACTGCCTTAGCTACTCTGTAAACAAACTTTTTTTTTTTTTTTCATTTATGTATTTGGTACAGGGTCTAAGTATGTAGTTCAGACTCATAGTGATCCTACTGTTTTCAGCCTCCCCAGCTCTGGGATTACAAGCTTGCACCACAACACCTGGACTCCTTTGGTGGCTCAGAGTGCCCTGCAGGCACGGCCAGCATAGCATATAGGACCAGGGACTGAAACTAAGAGTTGCTTTGCAGAAATAATTTTAACAATATTATTTCTGCTGATTTATGAAACAAGTATTTTTTTCCATTTTCTAATGGCTTCTTTAATTTCTTTCTTTGATATCCTATAGTTTTATCTGTAGAAGTCTTTCATCGTTCTGGTTAGCATGGTAGCTAACATGATATATAAGACTTTGGAAGGTATTGTGAAGAAAATTGTTTTCCTAATTTTTATTTCAGTGGATTCTTTATAAGCCACTTGAATGCTATTGATTTTTGACTTGATTTTTGTGTCCTGTGGACTAACTTTCTTTGAAACAACCAACAAATTCTTTTTTATACCCAATACCATTAGATTCACTATTAAATTAATATTTTGGATACCATATGCATAGAAACGTTGTGAAGCGGAATATAATTTAGATTATTTTCAATGAGACAAATAGGTATTAAAATCACTGATCAATCTACTTGGGATCTATCAAGTCTGAAATTCTATCTGTATTGAGTTACAAAGAATCTGGTTTGCAAAATATAGTATTTTCACTACCTTTTAATGTCATGGTTCATATACTTTCACTAGAGCAACACACCAGAGGCTACGTTTTGTCCTGTCCTGCCATTTACATTACCATGGTGTCTTTTTAGGCTAATGACCACATCTGATAGTCTCCCAAGTTCAACTGGTCGGACTATTTTCATGCATGAGCTTCACTAGCCAGCACTGCTATGATTATGCACATATCTGACTCAATGACTTTCAATATATAAGAAGAGTCAGTGTAAGCATCCATACTTTCTTCTAATATGTTGCTCAGAAAAGCTGCCTCATCATTCAGCAGGTAAGCACATCCACAGACCATTGTGTATCACCTTTTAAGTTATTGCCAGTCTTGACTTTTTTTTTTTTTGCTGAATTTACCTAATATATTTATACCCAAAATTATGCACTCTTCAATATTCTAGCATATTGTCAGAACTTATATTTCTACTTTGTTAAAAACATTCACAGCTACAAAACAGTGATTTCTGAATTTCTTCAAGTTACCAGAGCCAGTTTTGACTTTGCCACGATTTTTTTCATTGATGTCATTATATTTGCACCTTTTCATCTTATTCTACTAGTTAAATAATATTTAATCATAGGTATACAACTATTAAAATCTACTCAGCTTTCATCTTGCACAGGAACTAAATGTTTAAATAGGTGTTCTTTGGAAATGTACAAAAGAGTGTATGAGTGCAGAAAATGTTACCATCTCTATATTAGTTCCCTTCACTATATCAACCTGTTTTAAAGTCCTGTTGTTGCATTTATACACATTTGCATTGAGTATCTTAAAGAGCACAGTAGGCTCTGACATACAAGTTGCACAAATACAATATTTCTCACATCCAGGCAACTACTTCAAATGTGTTTCATAACTGTGCATAGACATTTTGTGCGTCTATATTAAATTATTATACAACTACAAATGTACGCAATTCAAAGAGAAAATCTCACACAATGAGACTATGAGAATTTAATTATCAAGTACTAATTATGACCTGTTAACTAGCAAAATTGTCCCTGGACAAGATTAAGAAGAGTGATCACATGGTGCTAGGTCGCATGAAATTTTTTCTCTAGGAAAAATATTCTGCCAAAGTTTTCATAATAATTTTGAGACAAAAAATGATGATGGAAGTTTTCCTATTGAAGACAAGTCGGGCATAGACTTTTTGTTTACAGAGATACTCTTGAATGAATAAGGGGTTAAGATATTAGTCACTTTCCCGACGTCATAGCACAGCCCCATTTCTTTCCCATTAGTTACAACTACCCATTTTTCTTACTTAGGATGCTTTGAGGAGTTCTTACATAGTTCTCAGTCAGAAATATTTGTCAAATGAGTATCTGTACCGTTGTCTTCCACTCCATTCAAACATTCCTATACTTGGATTGTTAATATATTAATGCAGGGTCTACAGGGTCTCACTGCCTAGGTTGGACTCATAGAGATCTTCCTGTTTTCAGTCTCCCAAATGCTGGAATTACAGGCATTGCCACTATGCCCAGTCTCATTCACTGTATCAGCATGTTCTGGGAGCAGGGCGAGCATGCCATGCTGGGAACTGAACCCCGATCCCTGCATATAGTTGGATTTTTGAGTAACAGAGACATTTATCTTACTCAGTAATCTCAGTCCAACAAAGAGCCTATTTCAAGAGTTATTTTGATGCAAATATTCGTAATATGTGAAGGCTTAGTGATAATTTAATGTGTCAAATGAAACTTCTTGTTAGGATCCAATGAGTTGCATGTACCAAGTGTCCTTATGATACATTAATAACAGTTCATAAGTGAAAAAGACAGCACTGGACTATAGTAACATTTCATGTCCACTGATTTTTACTTCAAAATTCAGACACAACATTCTTTTCTTCACTTTTTTAAAAAAACATTTTACTTATTCATTTTCACTTATTAACCATTACTTAAAGATGAAAGGGAGCCGGGCGTGGTGGCGCACGCCTGTAATCCCAGCACTCGGGAGGCTGAGGCAGGAGGATCGATGTGAGTTCGAGACCAGCCTGGGCTACAAAAGTGAGCTTAAGGCCAGCCTGAACTGCATAGTGAGACCCTGTCTCAAAAAGCAAAAAAAAAAAAAAAAAAAAAAGATGAAAGGGAAATGCTTTCAAACGATATTGCGATTTTTACCTCATCTCTATGTCACAGTCATTGTGAAATTGTATCTCAACACAGCTGTTGATCCTTATACAATAAATAGTGGTATTTTTATATGTTATCAACCATTGCTTTCACTATGAAATTTCTTATACTTTTTAGAGCATCAGTATTTTCTCTAGATAATCTGAGACTTAATATGACCTTAGAAATACTCTGCATATAGGGTTTAATGTGATATACCTGTTAAATATGACCCTATGTTACAAAACTTTAAATCATATTTTCTTATTTTCATTCTTAGTAGTTATAGACAACTGTTGGAATAGCACAGAACAAATTTTATATATATATATATATATATATATATATATATATATGTAATTAAGACCAACTCCTTAGCACGGTAGCTTCTGTGACAATCCATTTATTATGCTTAGTACTTCAAGGATTATTTAGATGCTATATTATAACCTTTCAGAAATTTCTCTTGTATTTTGGGATGGATCCAGCCTGTCCCATTTTTCTTATTTCTTTAGAAAACTGGAGGTCTTTTCAGAATTAAGTGTCAACACATACAAATTTTTAATTTTTCCAATTGTCTATTATGCACATAGTCAGTCACAATTGTTATCAAAAGAATCTCTATGATGTCATGCCTGTCTCCTTAGAATAAGTCTCTAGTTCTTCCAAATAAACTAAGTGCATGTTTTAAAGTAGTTCAGGCTACTGTATAGATTTATTCTTTGATACTTTTCTTGTAATAGTTTGGTTACATTGTTCTATGAGATAAATTGCTGAGATTTCCATTTTTCTTAGAATAATTAAAAGTACACTAGTCCTCTTTAAATTCTTTTGTCAAGAAATAAGTAATTTCCTCAAGTTACAGTATTCGCTAATAACGTAAAGAAGAAAGCAGGTTCTAGAGGTGGATGACTGTCAAGAAAATGTAATCAAAATCATGTAATTTCCTGTATGAAGCATCTACCTTGGTTGGCTTGTTTATATGCATTATGTGTATTTTTATCCATAATACTCAGTGTGCATATTATATGTATATACACTCAGTATAAAAACATCCTCAGAAACTTTGCTCATTAAATGACTTCTGCTAAGTAATAACCTTTACATTATGACTTCATGCTAAACCTAACATGTTCCTTCTATTTCCTGATCCACCTTCCCTGATTTTTTCTAGTATTTATCCTTTCTGTGAAGACTGATACATGATAACTGAGAAAACAAATTCTCTGCAGTCCTTTTTATGCCATCAGTGACATAAGCCATCTCAATGAGATAATGACTCCACGCCAATTCCTGTTATCATGAGAATAATGCCACTTGGCAGTTTTCAGGTATTTCAACAGCCTGTGGAGGAAAGTCTCACAGGTTCTATGAGACCCAGAGATAACTTGGCGTGGTTTCTGAAGTCATATGTTCAACTGGATACAACTTGAGAAATAGTAACTTGCCTCTTTCTTTAGAAACTGGTCCAGATCTATCATAAAACGATTACCAATGCTTTATAGTGTAATTCCTAACTTTTGAAAATATTTATAGCATTTTCTTTATAAGCTTATGTGTATGGTTCCCTACATAGGTGTTTCACTTGCTTCCTTTTTCCCTTTTGTTACTATACAAATGCCAACAAGAAATGAGTCATCCTCTTCTTTATGTCTTCTTTACCCAACTCTTTCCACTTTAAATGATGACAAAATTATAGCGGGATTTAGACATGTTTAACTCTGTGGTAAAAG
Organism: Myocastor coypus; assembly: GCA_004027025.1. Lineage (NCBI taxonomy): Eukaryota > Metazoa > Chordata > Mammalia > Rodentia > Myocastoridae > Myocastor > Myocastor coypus. Next base: position 79,506 of record PVJA010000921.1, read on the forward strand.
GCATCGTGTTTGTACTCACATAAATGCAAACTCAACAGTACTTCTTTTATTGTGGGTATGAAAAGAAGGGACAACTATTCACTGCAGTCACTTTAGGTGGTTATATATGTTGCACATTTTATGGCCCACTAAAGACAATGTTCATATACTGCCATCTTCACTGTCATTATTAATTTCATGTCAGTCTTTATCATGTACTTACTTTTCAGTTTTTGTAACTGAATTATAACAAAACAGGCACTTTGATAAAATTACTCCTAATTATACCAGTTGCTGAATCAATTTCATTTTTTATGTTTGCCTTACAGAATTCTACATTATGATATTCTTGACAAATACTGATATTGTATTCAAGGTTTATGTGATATATATGATATATATATATATATATATACATGCATATTATATTTATTATATACATACATGTTATACATAAAATGGTAATCACAAGGAAGTTAATTAATAAATGTATCAACAGATGCTAATCAAAATAGAATCTTTTTTCTGAAATGTTAATCTTAAAACATTTGCTCAGTGTTTAGTTAATGATTTTATTTTTTGCCAATTCAGGGAGCAACAGTTGTTCAATTTTGGGAAGGGAGTGAGGAGGGGTATGTTCATTATTTAATAGCTTTCTATTGAATTACAATCAGCTTTATGTCAGAATTTTTTAAGAAATCTCCAGTCTTGCCATCTCACATTACACCTGGATTGCCAATTAACTAGGAATGAAATTCTTACCAATTTCCTCTCTCTCATACCAACATTCATCCCATAACTATTGTGCTATTTTTATTTATTTCTTACTTTTGTAATTTTAATTCTATTACTTTGAATAAGAGATAACAATGAGATGGTTTCAAAATACATTATTGGGACAGTCACAATAATTAATACAATGAATATTGTTGACATCATAGTTCAGAGTACAAGATGCAGCCGTACTAATTTTTATAACCACTATTGGTACAAATATTTATTCTCTTGAACTAAGAGAAAGTAGTTGGATGTATAGCCCAATCTTCTGTAAGAGTTGGGGGTTATCATCAGAACTGGCAATATGGGAAGCTGTTGACTTGAGCCTGTTATAGTTCAGCATACTAATCTGGCTTTACTATTTATGCCTGAAGGTTAACTCCTTCTGCTGGATGGTTAAGGGCAAGATAAAGCTAAACCTATACAACAAAACATGTAACTTTTGTATTTTCTGGAGAGTTAACAACTTAAGTTTATAGATCAAAAATTTAGAGAAAAAGAAGGGCTCCAACGATAGCCAATATTTTAGCCCTTCAAGGTTAGTGAGAATTCAGGGCGTAAGAGAATCTGTACTGTAACATTCTATAACTCGGTGGTGTCCCAAATTTTCTGTCCAAGGAGATTATGTGGCCATAGAGGAAAAACATCCATGATGTACAGTGTGCCTAAGGAGAGTCACCTAGAGAGAAAACATTCTCTCAGGCTTTCATAGAGAGCAGATTGGTCAAGCAATGGCTGTGACTCATCCAGATGACTAACACTGACAAAAGTTCTGCAAAACACTGCTCATGGTTTCAAGGTAAATCCTGGGGAGATTTGACTTTCCTGGTCAGATATTGTGCTATTTTTAATAAAATGTTTGTGCCAATTCTACTTCTGCCCCAATCTGCAGGATACTTAACCAATGAATCATACTAGACTTAAATTCGATGAAAAGATTACTGCAAAATATTATGCTTCGAACTCATTCATTTCCATTGTAAACAGACAATAAACAACTCAGTATTCAGTCCCTTTGGAAGGTAAATTTTCATATCAAGCATAGTTTTCTAACCTCTTCCTTGCATGAGTGGACTTCATTATTGAAGACAAGATGGTTGCTTCCATTTTAATTAATTAAACCTACTTGACGAATTTGTATGTTTTCTTTATTAATCCAGAAATTGAACAGCAGGCCTTGTGCTTGCCAGGTAGGTGGTTTTTTCTTTGAGCTATACTACTGGCCCTGTTCCTGTTTTGATTTTTTATTTTAACTCTTTGTATATAGTGAGCAATAAATATGTAGGAAGGTACACATCTCCCATTATGATTGATCTTCATCTATAAATGTTACATCGTAAGGAAGGTGATGATGCTGTGCAGCTGTTTTCATCAGTAGAACATAGGTGAGATGTCATGTCATATTGATTTCTTGGGGTAGTTCTCCTGATCATGAGGGTATGTCACAGAACAGCTAACATATCATCCTTTTACTTATAAGACCTTAAACCATTTTGTATCTTTCAAAGATAGACTGAACAGGTTAGTTTAGAAATAGCCTCATTACTCAAGATATATCAGTTTCTCTTGTTGTTGTTGTTGTTTATATATTTGTATGTGTGTTAGAAATTAAACATAGGACCTTGAGCTTGTCAGGCAGGTGGTGTACTGCTGAGCTACATTCCCAGCCCTAACAGTATTTCTGAGGAGTTAATCACAGACCATTTCAAAACTTACCATCTTCAAGCAACCAACATTTATTTTCTCTGGTTTCTGCCATTTACTGGTTTGGTGAAGTGGGCTCCACAGCCCACTATTTTGCTGCTCTAGCGTATGCTAAATCATGAAGCTGCACTTATCTGGGGCAAGATGATTCTAGATGACTTTGCTTATGTGTCCGGTATTTGGTTAGATTCTCTCTGGTGATGTCTTTCTCCAGGAGACTCAGCAATTCTTAGAAGGGTAAATAGTGTTTTTGTTCCTCTTCTCATTAGTCTTTCCAGATTGAAAGATAACACACTGTAGTTTACAGCAAGCTGTGGGGCCATTTAAAATTCAAAAGAAAAACAGTGATTTCATTTCCTGTAAAATGAAGGCAAAAATGTAATGTTTTACCATAAACTCTGTTGAATAAATTGCAGCTTTTAGATGCAGAATGACATTGTAGAATAGACGTGAAACTATTGAGCAAATGAGACATTTGTTGATTTCATTTTTTGAATTATGTACTCCGAGACGGTGCCTTAGTTATTTTTCTCTTGTTATTGAGACAAAATATCCAAATCTGAAAATTAAAGAAGGGTTTATTTATCTCACAGTTTGTGGAGGTTTCAGTCCATCATCATAAAGGCAGGGTGGCATGGCTCAGGGGCAGTGTTCAAGGTGGCAGCAGACAGCAGAAGCAATAAGAACAAAAGGTGAGGGCCGAGCTTCTTTTCCTCCCTTATGTTGTGTGCAGGCTCCTCACCTCTGGGTGATGTAGCACTCATACCATCTTCTCGATCTCCTCTTCTGCAGGATGAGGATGTTTACAAAGTGAGGACCCTGGCCCCCTGTTGAGTCACCTAGTTTGACTAAATTTTTTAAGGTTGACACAATGTATTAACCATTGCGGAGATTTATAAATCATATGGTAGTTGTACTTTTTTGTTGAAACTTCATGTTGTTTTCCATAGTGGCCATGCTGATGTACATTTTCACCATGGCACACCAGAGTCCTCGTGTCTGTACATCCTGACACCGGCTTGCTATCACCTCTTTGGTAATGAGTGCATGGCATTAGTATGGATGAAGTGATATCTCTTTGTGATTTATTTGCATTTCCTTAAAGATTAACGAGATTGAACAAATGTTTGTGTATCTGTCAGATAGTTTTACATTTCTGGAAAAGTATTTCCTCTGGTCTTCTGCAAGTTTTTAATTGTGATACATGTGTGGGATAATACACATTATATGTATGTGTGTTAAGTAATATTCTTATATATCTTGGATATTATCCCCTCACCAAATACATCTTCACCTGATCAACAGACTGTTTGTGTACTTTTTCCTTTAGGTTTGTATGCTATGTTAAAGTCATTTAGAAGCAGAATGTTTTATTCTAACATATTTGTCATTTCTGGGAAAATTTACAACATTACCCATTTGAATTTTGATGTTCTTATAATTACAATATTTTCCTTTAAACTTCTACTAAATATAATTTGGAACTCCTAAAGTTATCTTTCTTATTTCCCATTTTAAAATATATCAGGTCACTTTCCCAATTCTGTATTTTGATTCATTAATTCACTGGGTTCTTAGAAACTTTTTTTTTTTTTTTTGTATTTTAAGGAAGATTCTGCAGGGTGTTCAAGGTCTCTTGATCCAACGCCTAGTGATTGGCCTATTTTCAGCGTCCCAAGGGAGATTACAGACATGTGCCACTGCACCCAGTCTCAAATGCTGTGTCAGAGTATGCTGGGGGCAGGGCCAACAGGGTGGGCCTGGGGACTCAACTGCCATCCCTAAGCATGCTTGTAGGTGCTTTAATCCACCGAGCTATTTGGCCAGGCTCCTGTTCCTAGAAACTTTGAATTATCCTTTTCTTTATATTTCAAAAACTACACTTTTATGATTTTAAATTTTTTCCTGTGCTTATTTTATTTCATATACTCTTTTCTTCCTAATCATTCTGAATATTTCAACAACTTTATACCACTCAGCTATTTCCAGTTTGAAGTAGCACACCACTTATTTTTGACTTTGTTATCTCTACTCATGACTTAGAATTTTCCATATATTATAATCTTGTTCCAATGGCATAGATTTCATGCTTTTCTTTCTTTTTCTTTGTCTCTCTATTTTCATTTTCACTCTCAGGCATTTTATAGTTGTCTCGCACTTCAGCTGCTTCCTAGGGACAATAGTTCAGAAGCAATACTGAATGTTTGATGCTTACAAAGGGATTATGCAGTAATCTTCCACAGAGTAGAGCATGCTTCAAGCTTCCAGAAATGAAATTAGCTATTTTCTCCCCTTATTAAAGGATTGAGTAAATTATAGTTCTCGAAATGAGGGAAAATTGAGATTGTCATTAGCCATTTGCCTCTTTTTAATTGAGGGCAGAAGTCCCAGCTTTTACCCAGAGTGCTTTTGTGTGTCTTTTCTCCTTCTCTGTGGTTGCCAGTTTCTTCCTGAATTGTTGACACCTTCAAAGTTCCAGTCCCTCCCCCCTTAGCCTCTTCCCTTGGCAGTCAGAGATCTGTGCCTTCAGCACTGTCCAACTAATCTAAGTTTCTTCTCTGGCCCATAAAAATCAGTAATGTGAGACAGCGTGGACTTTAGGAACTTAACAGTGATATACTGAAGATGCTAGCATCCTTGTCGGTAAGCATCTCTGAATTGCTTTTTGGAGAAGACCTGCCCCGTGGACATATTCATCTGCTCAGACTGCATGAGCAGAGTCAGACAGCTTTTATCCTGGACAGTTTCATATTTGAGACTTATTACCACCAGAGGCTGGCCTGCCCTGATTAATGAACTGCCTCACCTGAAAGCCTCAGGTCTTTTTGCAGCCACATCCTTTTATTCAGTGGCGAGTGTTCTTTTGCATTATGGTGATGATAAAAAGGATTGTACTTTTTGAAGGTACTAACTTAAAAAAAGTTTCAATAAGGGTTTTTCTGCTGGAGTCTACTCAAAACCAAATTTATTAAAATGTGAAATTATTTCCTTTAAATGCTATCGACAGCTTCCCAAACTAATTCAAATTTAGATAAATATCATATGTGTTAATTTCATTTCTTCTTGAAATAGAGTAAGTTTGACTTTTCACATACACCATCTAAAAATCATTTTTCTGATATGATAATGGAAGATTTCTATTTTTACCATTTTCCCAGAGGTCATAAATCTCTGCATTTCTCTCCAAAAATTACACTTGCTAAACTAGTTGTTGTTCAGTAACATGTTATAACAAATCTCTGAAGATTCCTTTTAGTACCATTCTAGGTCATCTTACGTGTTTGGCTTGTTTCTTATTTTGTTTATCTGTAGCCTTTGAAGTCTTTTTTTCGCACAACCGGATGCTTCTGTAGTGTTGTAGGTATGCCACTGAAGCCTGACATTTATGCTGTGTTTTCTATCTATTTGTGCACAGTTGTAGTCTACAAGGAGTTTAGGAGATTTAATAAAGCTTATTCCTTTGGAAAATTAAAAAGAACTTGAAATGCAGCTTCTTTGAACTGTATTTTTAAAAAGCTCCTTTACTCAATTGTAAATATTTTTCTGTTAAACAATGCTCTTTTTAATTTATTAATGCAATTTAAGAGATAATATGACCATTTTGTTGAATATATTTTGCTTACTATTTGTTTTCTATTTTGTGTCTTGGGGAAGAGTAAGTCTAACATATGATTGGGTGGTTATACAATTACCTTTTACAGTTTTTGTGTTATCAGGTACCACTTTCTTAATTTTGCAAAGATACAAATCTTAGTTTCACCTTGTTCGAATTACCAGAGAACATGTAGTTAGAAGATACATAAAATCTCTCACCTTTTTTACTTAGGAGTGCTGTTTTATTTTCTTTCTTTCTTTCTTTCTTTCTTTCTTTCTTTCTTTCTTTCTTTCTTTCTTTCTTTCTTTTTTTTGTCGTTTCCAGTACTGGGGATTGAACTTGACCTTGAACTTGCCAAGCAAACACTTATTCTACTGAGCTATCTCCCTGGCCATTCTCACTTTTTAAAAAACACTATATTTTTTGTACATATTTTAACTTTGGTAGAAAAGCAAGTACTTTGCTTATTCAAAAAGTGGAGCTTCTTTTTTCTTACTCCTTTTACCTAATTTTCATGATGAATGTGTCTGTGTGAATATACTAACCACTGGATGAATTATTCCTTGAAAAACAGTCATAGAAACATACATTTCTGTTATGTATTCTGTATACTAGAGCAATTTTATTTTCATTGTTTTCAACATGAATCACTAAGCCCAGGAGTCATTTGACACCAGTTTTCCACTTGTATTTGCAATTTAACTTGTTTAGTTTTCTATTATTTTACTTTAAAGTGCTGTTGATTAGACCAGTTTTATTTACATATTATTTATTTATTGCGGTATGGGGAATGAAACTCAGGACCTTGCACTTGGTAGAAAAGTGCTTATTCTACTGAACTACTCCCCAGTCCCTATTTAATTTACAATAATTAATACTTTGCATATTGTTTTCCTCATAGTTGTTCAGAGTACAGTATACGGACATGATTTCTTGTCTAAACATCATTAATACAGATCATTCTTTTCATTACACAAAGAGAAAATAGCTGTTTATACAGTCCAATAGTCTATAACTGTAGTAGATAATCAGCTCAACTGACATTATCAGACGCTGTTGACGTGAGCCTTTCACAACTCAGCATATTAATATAGCTTTCCTTTTTATACCTCATAATTAGACTTTTCTGTTGGATGGTCAAGACCAAAGTAAAGCAAGTCCTATATCACAAAAAAATGTAACTTTTGTATCTCACAAGGTCATTCAACTCCCCTCAGGATTTACCCTGAAACCAGGTACTAAGGTTTGCAAACTTTTGTCATTGTCAGTGATAGGGATGAGTCAAGGCCATTGTTCATTTTCTCTCTGTGAAAGCCTGCAAGAATGTTTTCTCTATAGGTGACTATTCTTAGTCACACTGTACATCCTTGGTCACTTTCCTCTGAGGACCCATAACCTCCTTGAACAGGAAATTTGAACTCCTTTGAGTTATATGCCTTTACAGTGTAGGTTCTTTGATGTCCTGTGTCCTCACTGACCTTGAAGGGCTAGAGCCAAAGTATTTGCCATTCTTTTATCCCTTCTTTTTCTCTAATTATTTGGTCTGCAAACCTAAGCTATCAACTCTCCAGAAGAGAAGCTTAATGATATTCCCTATAATATAAGCACTTGAGATCAATATCGCTATCTTTCTGAATATCAAATGCCTTAGACATAACATGAAACAGGTACTTTCCATCAATTGTTGATTTTCTAAACCTTAAACCCCTACAGAATGTGAAAACAAAATCAATTGTGCATTGTTACACAGGGAGTTAGGACCTTGGCCATTTAAAAGCCATTTAAAAACTTAGCAGTACATTTCTATGTGCTTTTTCTCCTTATATCACATTTTCTTTCTTACTTACTTTCTTTCTTTCTTTCTTTCTTTCTGTTCATCTTTCTTTATTTATTTCTTTTTTAAATAAACATTTACTTGAAGAAAAGTACAGCAATAATCGATATGACATTGGAAATAATGTCTAATTAGAAGACCAGAGTCATAGGTATTCCAAGCATGGTTTTAGTATTACATGTTGCTATCCTCACTATATTTGCTTAGTTAACAGATATCAGCAGTGATTACACTAATTTTAATAGCCACCAATTCATCTTTAAATTATATCATCTGTACTTTAATTTTTCCTTATGGGTCAATATTTACAAATTTTTACACTTTGGCTTTTAAAAAATATATAACTTAAGTAATTTTGTCATACATTTTAGCTTATCTCTTTCTTCTTAGTAGTATGATAAACATGTCTGAACACTAACAAAGTGATCCATATATTACATTAAGGTTATTTAATTATACCTAAGATTTTTCTTCCTTTTTTTCTTTCTTTTTTTTTTTTAGTTCAGAACCAGAGATTGAACTCAGGACCTTGTGCTTGCCATGAAAGCACTTATTCTACTGAGCTATCGAGGCTGGGAGATAGCTCCATGGCACAAGTACCTACCTGGCCTGTGCAAGGTCATGAGTTTGAACCCTAATCCTGAAAAAAAAGAAAAAGAGCTAAAAATTGGGGCTGGGGACCTAGCTCCTTGGCACAGTGGCACAAGTGCCTGCCTGTCAAGGTCAAGATTATGAGTTCGATACCACTAAATAAATAAATAAATAAATAAATAAATAAATTCTACTGAGCTATCTCCCCAGCCCCATTTTTTTCTGCTTTGTAAGAAGAGCAACTAAAAACAAAAGCAAAGCCATTTCTTCTATTTTTTAACAAATAATTTAGAATGTTTGAAAATATTTCAAGCATTTTTAAAAAACTTTCCGTATTTTGGAAATACATTTCTTCGCCACTTGAGTGTAAGATCTAAAATATGTATTCATGAATTTCAATCTATTTTAAACATGATAGTGCATTATATTTAATCATTTTTTATGTATTTGACACAGGGTCTCACTACACAGCTCAGACTCATCATGATCCTCCTATTTTCAGCCTTGCCGCAGGAGGGCCAATGCAGCATGTGGTATTGAGGAAACAGTCCTTGTCCCTGCCCTTGCCTAAGCAGGTGCTTAGTCCACTGAGCTATCGTACCAGCCTGAGCATTATTTTATTATGATATTGTTTTGTACACCTACTAGTATATTACATTCCATAGCATGTATCTAACTAAAGAATAATTATTGACTGCAGTAAAAGCAGAAAGAAATTATTATTATATTTTCAGTAAAATGCATAGCTTATTATTGCTAGTACTAATATTATATAAATTATATGATAATTTAAAGTTGTAGTTTGTGAAACATTTTGAAATGTAGTCTGCTTAATTCACAAAATAGCATATACATATATATATACATATATATATATACATATATGTATATATATGTATATATATATACATGTATATATATATATATATATATATATATATTTTTTTTTTTTGTTCTACTGGGGTTTGAATTCAGGACCCTGCACTTGCCAGGCAAGTGCTTATTCTGCTGAGCTATCTCCCCAGCCGAGCAAAACAGCTTTTCAGATAATCCTCAAACTATGATTACAAAATAAGAAGTTGAGGGACATACAGTAAGTAATTTTTAAAAATGAAATTTAGTGAATATTTGAGATCTCTAAATATTTTGCAGGCTATAAACTTTGATAACTTACAATCTTTTATTGATTCGCACACATTTGTATCTTTGTTCATTGCAGGTATATTTTTAATTTTAAAAGTTGTTAAAATTTTGAAGTACAATTTCTATGTCCCTTACTACTTTCACTTGTACCATATAAGCTATATTTTTTTCCACCAAATTTCTGGAGAAACTATTATCCTTCAACTTTTATAGTTTGATATTGTTACTCTGTTCTTGAAAAGTTTTGCCCACCATAGCTAGCTCCAATAGAAAGACTGACACTAGATTCATGTTTCATGAGAATTTTACAAAGAAGTCTTCACAATATGGATTTGTTATGTTCTATGTGATATAGAGATGCTCAAAATCTATTAAGGACATTTTACTGTGGATTGCTCCTGGTGAGAAAGTTATTGGGTTAGAATCTGAAAGTACATTTTCTCTATAATCTTATAAATTTATTATATTTTTCATTGTCTAATATTATGTTCTACTTGTACAGTTTTTTCCTCTATATTAGGTACCTTTGTGCCTGACCTTTGATGGGAGAATTCCCATCTCATTTAATTATTTAAACCATCTGATAAAGCACATTTTGATATTTAGTTCTCAATGTATTTTTGTCCAAATGCCTAACCTATATAACAGAAGAAATCCTAAATATGAAACTCTATTTTCAAAATAATCTAAGTCTAAAGAGAAGATAATAGGGCATACTAGAGAAAAACTGAGTGAGGATTAGCGAATATGTGCACCCGTATATGACTGTTATTAGGTTGGTGTTACTAATGGAAGAGTGATGTCTAAATATACTGATACACGGCTGAGTAAACTAAAAGTTCAGATTCTGGAGCTTTGGAAATCATTATGATGCCCGTATCTTTGTTTGTAGTGCCTCCTGGCATTCAACATTTCATAGATTTTTAGACCACCATAGTCTTGATCCTGAAGTGAATTCTAAAGATTCCTTTTGTAAAATGTACAGATGCTTGTATGATAGCGAAGCTGTCTTCTGATCTTGGAAATGTTTTGACCCCCAAATACTGTCAGCAATGACATTTATATGATAAACTTTCTTTTATCACAGAGAAAAATATGATATTTTTAACTTTTGAGATTCAAATTTTATGATGACTCTTGTTCCTAAGTGATTTATGTAACTTTCACACTCTGCTACAATCTTAGGCTCTGTGTTCCATTAAAATAAGTTTTTTCCACTTGCAATGACTGTACTCTACCTGAAGAATTGAAGAAAGTTCTCAATGATTTCATCAACATTGTGTTTCAAACTAAAATTTAATTATAATATTTTATAGAATTTCAAATATGTCCAGGGTTGTGCTATTAATAATCATGCAACATAGTATTTCTCTTCTAGCTTACACTTTGCAAAACATTCATATGTATAATTTCTTTACAAGAAATCATTTTCTATTGAAGAAAATGTTGGAAAACCTAATCTCAGACATTGTCATAGGGTGATTATGGAGGGTGTCATACAGAGACATAGTAGAAAATGGAAGGTAAGCAATTGTAAAAACACATGAAAACTGCCCAATGCTTATATGTCTAAAATCTTCATTAAGATAAATTCCCATGACAGTTAATAGTTTTCCATGTAGCCACGAGATTGTTTTTTATTTTCATTTAAAGTACTTTAGTTAATCTGCACTTGACTCATTTATATAATAGGACTATTTTAAGTATTGGTGCCAATTGAAAAGACCAAGGACCATTATACACAAAACATACACACAAAATATGGCACCGTTAAGAAATATAACTGAGTTTGAAAGGGAGGTGAAAACCAGGTCCCATTTCATTGTTTCTGGAGATGCCCTTGACAAGTAAAAAAAAAAAAAAAGGAGGAGAGCAACTGAAGGTGACTGCAGCAATTGCACACTGCTCCACCTGGGCGGCACTTGCAGCAGCGGTGCCAGAAGGCAGGATCCTGGATGTCTGCCCAGTCCCAAGGGTGTGAAATAACTGCAGCTGGGCTGGCTCCCACAGCACAATACCGCAAGGTTTGGCTCATGACTTCATGGCTCATACACAATACCGCAAGGTTTGGCTCTCTGTCAGCTGCCTCGGGTTCCCATAACTGCCCCATTGCCTTTTGTTCTTTGGCATATATGTGGGTGTCACTGCCATTGCAACTCATTAATGTCCTTTCTGAAGCATCAAGGGTAGTGTCTTTTATGCACATGACTCTGAGTAATATGCGCACTAAGGGAAGGGGCAAAGGACAAGAGATGCTTAAACCTATAAACTTAAGAATTGTTATCTGATGTAATTGTTAAAAATGTTCACCTCATCACATTTGGAAAGTAAAGCACCAGCGACTCATACCATGGAAACACAAATAACTGCTGAAAGTTCCTCAGAGGAAGCAGATAGTGAAAGTGAAGTACACTTGACTGTTAGGATGCAGATATCTACTGGGCTTTATAATATAAGTTCACTACTGCTCACGATAAACTCTAATAACCAGAATGATAAAGACTTAGACCAAGCCTGAGCAGAGGATAATTTAGCTAAATAACAAAAATAGAAGCCAGAAGTAGAGCAGAATTCAGAGCCCCAGAAACCGACCTATTTGAGATACTGTTTGACAAGTATTCGGAATCTGTACATAGAAAGAAAAAAATGTGTTTCTTTTTAATTTTTTACTTTAAAAGCTTTGAAAACTTTACTATCAAGAGGGTACCCCTTTGTTCATTGAAATATAGTAATTACCTCTTGCTGGAAATGTCTGTTATCATGTTAGGCAATTGTCCCCCAGACTTTATTTACTTTTAAATTTCCATAACGTACTCAATCCTACTTCTCAGGTTTGAAACTGAGAAGTTTTTCCGATCTCAAAAAAAAAAAAAAAATCTTCCAATCTCTCTGAGGAACAAATACAAAACATGCCAAGCAAGAAGATTCCTTGTACACTTAAGGATTTAAAACTGTTTGCTAGTTCATAAAACCAGAAATCTAGACATTATTTCAAGGGTGGATCCTAGAAATGTTGTAGTAAGAAGTACAGACCATTACATTAGGTCAAGAAGATTTTCTTCTCATAAATGTGCATAACAAAAATCATGATTCAACATGTTAAACCACTTAAGTGGAATTTTCCTGATATATTTAAAAAGAAGGAATCAAGAGGGAGAGATTTATGATAAATAATTTTTCTGATGGGAAGACATCATTAGCATAATATCTTGAAAATGCTTTCGTACATGCTACAATCATGTCCTCAAAGAGAGCTTACAAAAGGTTCACTCCTTGCAGGTGTGAGATGATGATGCATTTGCTCCCATTAATGTTTATTCTATGTTTTGAATGGGTTTGACCTGGATACTGGAGTGGCAGATGTAGTGACAATGATGAACATAGGGTCAGAGTGCCAATTGCCATGGTTTTACCTGTAGAGATAGACATTGGGAGGTAAGCATGCATGATGTCATCCCTTGGATGTGTATTACTGTATTGCTTTCATGTAAAATTACTATGTGTGATTCTCACAGAGCCCCTTGGAGCTATCGAAATAGGTAGATTGTAGCCTTTTGTTGGTAGTCATATAATTTGAAGTTATAATGATGCTAAAATTTGACATTTAGGTTTTATAAGGTAACATTAGAGCCATTCCAAAGAAAGGTGTTAACTTTATTTAGAAAAGAGAATAAACCTGAAGGAACTTGATTTCTTATTTACATAATATGTAAATCAGGATGACTGTGTAACTTTAAAGAATTGAAGCTTAGCAGGTGATATTTATACTTTATTCTGACATTTGCCATTTCATGCAAGCATGTGAATAAATAGATCTACAAAGATCTTCATTTGCTCCTTGTCGAATATACAGGAGCAGAGCAACAGCTCTTAAGGTCTGGCTGACTGTCCCATTGTAATTCCATTAAAGACTGTTGCAGTCATCACTCTCCAAAGCCAAGTTCAGAAGGGCAAAGTCAGTTTATTTTAAAGAATTTTTTAATTATTGTAGGTGCCCTTTCAGGTCAGGATAAAACAATCACCCTTTCCATGAATCGAGTAATTGTGTTCAATGTCTCCAAAGGACACTAAGTTCCAGCAGTTCTAACTGATACATGGACAAGTTATGCTGCCCTTGAATAATGTTCTTATTTTGAATGTGTCAAGGCCAAAATAGCATGCTTAATTTAAATATATAGTAAGTCAACAGTTTGTTTTCATTTTAAATGAGAGTTACCAAATTGAAGACCTTCCATATAATAAAATTGTTAAAGCAAATTGACAGTCCATATGCCTGAACTTTAGCTTGATTAATCCTGCTCTTAGTAATTGAACTATTGCTTATCCAATGAAAGAATAGGTATGAATTGTTACCTTAAATGAATTTCACTTTCATGTTGAATGTTACAACAGATTGGTGCAAGAGACATTTGCTCTATATGCATTATGTGTTGCATTTTTCAATTTTACATTTTTTTCTTGTTTCAGAACTTGTTTGTTTGTTTATTTATTTTTATGGCCGGCTCAGCCTGCCTTGAGGGCAGGGCTGGCCCAACATGTGGCGCCAAAGATCAAACCTTGGTCCCTCAGCCGCCCAAGCTTTCCTAAGAAGGCGCTTTAAACCACTGAGCCATCCTGCCTGGCCCCATGTGTTGCATTTTTAAGAACTAAAAGCAAAATAAATAAATATACTTGTGTTAGTAGATGCTTAATTCAAGCATCTTTTATAGTATGGATAATCAGAGAAGTTTTAATTTTAAAAATTACTAATCATAATCTTGCTGCAGATTTTAGTAGTAAGAAAAATTATCTTACTAGATGCAAATGAAAAATCTGTTGCTTTTAACTGGTCATAATAAGTTTCACTTTGCAAAATGGTCAGCTCATGATCCTACTCCTATGGCCATCTACAAAATCACATCAATTAATGAAGATATGAAAGAAATAAAATCTCAAGTAGAATAAGATGTGATCATAGCATGTGAAATGATAGCTTTATCAAGATTATATTTATGTAAACTAATGATACGACTTTTGAATTAAGGCATCTATGCCTTCAAAATATTATATTATTAACAATACATGCTCTCTTCTAATTTGACATATTTAGTATTCATCCAAATTGATACAATTTTAATGATTCAGAAAAAGTAAATGGATTTTTACAGAAATAACTATTGTGTCACTGTAAATATTTTCAATTTTAGAAAAATGATTTTCACAGCTTTGTGGAAGAAAATTACACAAGGGAGTGTCGTGAGGTAAACTATATGAGCTCACCTCCAGTAAAATTTTTCTCACTATGAAAGACAGACAAAACCTTAAAAGCTTTATTATTATTAAAGTTAAATTACGATGAATGATTTTTTTTTTTTTTGTCTTTTTGAAATAGGGTCTCACTATGCAGTTCAGGCTAGCCTTGAGCTCACTTTTGTAGCCCAGGCTGGTCTCGAACTTGCACTGATCCTCCTGCCTCAGCCTCCTGAGTGCTGGGATTACAGGCATGCACCACCACGCCCAGCTGATGAATGATTTTTATCTTTATATATTTCAGCATGATACTGAATAGATAATAAGACTAGCTTTCATTAATACTGCCTGCTTGTGAAATTATTAGTTGCATTTAAACTATATTTAGATTCAAATTATGGAGCATGAAAGAGTTAGGCCTAGTCCACAGTGGTGTTGCATGCCTGTAGTCCCACCATTCAGGAGACTCAGACAGGAGGATTTCCACTCACATCGCCAGCCTGATATCATGGTGAGTAAGATCCTATCTCAAAACAACCAAAACAAAAGGTATTGTAAAGCAAGTCTGAAAATGGATGTCATTCCACTCTCTGTAGGTAGCTGGTCAGGAAGATTGCTGAGAGTTTTCTAGCCATCCTAGGCTAAACAGTGAGTTTAAATTTAATCTGAAACAAACAGCACGACACTGTCTCAAAAAGACTAAGTAAATATGAAATAAAAGCATGTGTGCAGCACATTGATCTTCCTATCTTTTTATATTCTTCACTTAATGGCTTCTTTCATTAACATTGAATCTTCCTAGTCATGTTTCTAAAATATTCTTAAACATATAAATGTATAGAAGGAAGTGAAAATGAGCAAATACTTAAATATCTGCATTGCCTTTGCTTTTTTCATGTCATCTGTGCTTGTTCTTATTCAGCAAGATGCTTAGACTAGGGCTGGCCTGAGAGTTCATCAGACTAAAGCACCTGCTCAGGCAGATCTCAGCAGCCAGGGTTCAATCCACCCACAGGGCTCACTGAAATGACGATTGAGACTGGGCATGGCGGCATGCATTGGAAATCCCAGTGTTTGGTAGGCTGAAAATAGGAGAATCACTAGGCGTTGGATCTGTGTAGTGAGACCCTATAGACTCTGTAGAACCCTGTCCTGAATACACCCACAAGAAACAATGCTTAAACTACTAGGGAAATACCAATCTAAATAAAGTTGGCTGGCTTAGAAGCACCTTCTGATTGGCTATTAAGATATTGAAAGGAAACAATAGCATCATAGAAATACGTATTCATAAATATACAAGGTATATCTGGGGGGACTAAGTATATTTCATAGATATAGGTGATATAGATACACATAAATTGTATCTATTATCTTTAAAATAGTCTTCTATTTTATACATACAAAGCATATGTATTTATGCTTTGTAGTGGGAGATGTTCAGGTTGAGAGTTGATGTTACAGCAAAATAGGAGCAAAAAATTTGAGGTATTAAACTTCCAGTGCTATGATTTTGAAATATGAGCAAGGTGATTGTGGAGAGCAAGGGCAACGATTTCTTTCCATTTTGCCAGTTGAGGGACATTACTATGTGTGGGAAATGGAAAGGAAGACTGGATCTTTTTTTTCTTCTCTTTTCTTTTTTTTTTTTTTTTTTTTTTTGTGGGACCAGGGTTCAAACTCACGACCTTGCACTTGCCCAGCAGGCACTTGTGCCTCAGAGCTATCTCCCCAGCCCCGGAAAGACTGGATCTTGAGCACAGAGAGTACATTCTTAAGTATATCAAATCATGAGGGGCCCGGCAGGATGGCTCAGTGGTCTAGGGCCCTGCTTGGGAAAGCTGGGCAGTTTCAGGGACCGCGGTTCGATCCCAGGCTCCACATGCTGTGCCAGCCCTGCCCTCTGGGCGGGCTGGTCCGCCATGGAAATGAGTGAATAAACAAACAAAGGTTGTGAAACAAGAAAAAAAAATATCAAATCATGAATATTGGGAAGACTCAAAATAATTCATTTTTTGTTTGTCTTTGTGAGGTGTGTCACACCAAAAATTAAGCTTCATAGTGATTGTGCAGTAGAGAGTCAGACATTATTAGATGATTCCCTAGTTGCACCTATCTCACTAATCCTTGAGTTGTTTGCACGTTCTGCTTTAATTTATGTAGTTACGGTCCACTGTGCTTGCATATTTGTTCCTAAGTGCCAATTTCCTAGTAATAAGATAATGCAGAAAACTGACACTGTGATTTTGCCAGGCTGATGACAGTGTATTGCTGATGAACACCTTTGAGCACCTGTGCTCCACTCTTAGTGGGCTCAATTCAGAAACGTTGGTCTTGTGTGTTTTCAGGATTCTTAGCATTCTCACATCGCTTTGGGAGATAAATGTATAAGTCTCTCAGAAATGACCAAATCGAGTGCCATCTGCTACAGTGAAAGGCTACTTCAAGGACAACATTTACTGTGTATACTGTGGAGTTTTCATGATAGTAGCAAACTCCTTTCCAGGGAGTCCATGGGCTAATATTGTTCTCAAAATAGCTACTGTCAATTGTCATATGTTTTGCCTTCAAAAACTGTCACAAATTGAATACAATAAATGCTTTTTCAAATGTTGTCCTCACTATGTGATGGATAATTAAATCAGAAGAGAGTCTAATAAACATTTATATATATCATAGGAATGTTTTAGTGATCAGCTATACAGAAGCATTAAAACTAGGGACTGGGGAGATAGCTCTGTGGCATAAGTGCTTGCTTGGCAAATGCAAGGTAGGGAGTATAAACTCTGGTACTGAAAAAGAAGAAGAAGAAGAAGAAGAAGAAGAAGAAGAAGAAGAAGAAGAAGAAGAAGAAGAAGAAGAAGAGGAAGAGGAAGAGGAAGAGGAAGAGGAAGAGGAAGAGGAAGAGGAAGAGGAAGAGGAAGAGGAAGAGGAAGAAGAAGAAGGAGGAGGAGGAGGAAGAGGAAGAGGAGGAGGAGGAGGAGGAGGAGGAGGAGGAGAAGAAGAAGAAGAAGAAGCATTAAAACTTTATCTATCAATAATATAGAAGTAGATAAAGTTCAGCAATAAATGAACTGATCAATTGTTTTAAAAATTCCACACATTTTTTCATTAATTATGCATATGTTTGAAACAATCTATAATTCTGCAATAACATATCATTTGATAATATTCAAGTAACTTAAAATGTACAAATATTATAAGACATTCACTAACAATTTCAATACAATAAACACCATTTCAGAAGCAAATTTTGTTGAGAAATGTTAAAACACTTAGTATAAACCATCTGCATTTAATTCTCTTCCCCCTGCATATGGAGATTTTTATATGAAGCTGCACTTAAAATTTTACATATCTTTGTATATATGCATGTGAATAAAGTTCTATGCATGTGCATGTTATAGTCAAATTTAAATATTTGACCTCTATATATAGAGGTCAAATATCTAAATTGAAAGACTCTTGCAGGCCAGCCACTGGAACCTGGTCCCTGCCCACCCACACTGACTGTGCCCAGGTAGAAACTATCTGCTGATGTGTGCTCCAATGCCACCAGCCATTGGAACACGGCCACCAACAGCACACGCTGAACAACCTGGGCCTGTGCCCACACAGGACCTCTACTCCTGCTTGTGTCCCAGCACTGTGAGTCACTGGAACTCCGACCCTACCCACCCAAGCCAACCATCCCAGCCTGCACCCACTTGCCACAGAAAGAAGCTAAGCACAGCAGCGAGACCCAGCCAGGCACATCTGGAAGGAATCAAGACTGGTGGATCCAGACCCAAACTTTCATAGATGCTAACAGCCTAATTTCACCAAAGTGCAGAGTTGATACAAAATGACAAAGAGAAGGAAAAAGATGCAACCTAAGGTCCCGAGTCCACCCAGAACAAATACAGGAGACAGTACCATTGTAGAAAATGGGAATCAGAAAGCTGAAATCTC
>PVJA010000921.1:98408-143155 GCA_004027025.1 Myocastor coypus
AAAAAAAAGAAAAAAATCTCTAAGTTAATATCATCTAAAATAAGGGAACAACTACAGAAAGATAGAAAAGAGATCAGAGCATAAATAATCCTTGAAGTAGAAAATATAAGTGTAATGAAAAACTTAAGTGCCACTAAAGCAAACATTGATAAAACATTATAGGAGAATAGAAAAATGAGAGATTCCCTGACTGAGCAATATAGGAAAGAAATGATTGCATGAAACAGTTTTAAGGAGATACAGAAGAAAATAAAATCTCAATCACAAGCTGGCAAAACTGTGTGAATGAAAGTGAGGATAGAGTTTCAAATCTTGAAGACACAGTCAAGGCTAGTGAAAAGGTACAAAAGGAACTCTTAAAAACAACTAGGATGCAGGAAAAAATAATTCAACATCTGCAAGATGACGAAAAAATGTACAATGTGAGATTAATAGGAATAAGCAAGAAAGAAGGAGTCAACACAAAGGATATAAAAAGAATATGGGCAGAAGCAATAGCAGAAAACTTCCCAAATATGAGAAAACAATCAGATATACAGATAACTGAAGTATGTAGAACTCCAAATAACATCAACCTGACTAAAAAACACACCAAGACATAATCAAGATCCTAGAAATCCAGTAGAAGAATAATATATAAAACCTGCTACAGAAAAGAAAAAGATCACATTTAAAGGAAAATCCATCAGAATAATGGCAAATTTCTCTTCACAAAGCATGAAGAGCATGGAACAGAGTGCTTCAAATCCTCCATGGAAACAAATTCCAGCCCAAACTGCTGTACCCTGCAAAACTCTCAAGTATGAGAGAGAAGTGAAATACTTCCACGACAAGGAGCAACTGAAGAATTTCATGATGTCAAAGCCAGCACTACACAGACTACTAAAAGATATTTCAGAGAGGGATCAAAATGACACAAGATCCACAAATGAGAACAGAAAGGACCCTTGAAATAGGGAAACCAATTAAAGACAGGAGAAACAGTGTTAAACGGTAGTAAGTAAAAGACATGTCAATCTTCAGTCAATGCATTTCAATTATATTCATCAATGTAAATGGACTCAATTCTCTCACTAAAAGATATAGACTGGCAGAGTGGATAAGGAAGCAAAATCCAACCATATGCTGTAAACAAGAAATGTACTTAATTCTTAAAGAAACTCATAGGCTAAAAGTGAAAGGATGGAAAACAACACTACACTCCCAGCACTACAAAAAAATAAAAGCAGGGGTAGCAATCCTGTTTTCAGACAGTCTAAATTTCAAATGAAGGTTGATCAAATGAAATAAAGAAGGCCACTACATACTAGTTAGGGGAAAAATTCAAGATAAATATGTATGTGTAGTGGTTGGTACAATGTGTGAACTTGGCTGAATGACTCAGCAGCCGGGTTCCCTGTTGGTGGGAGCCCCACTCTGGGGTACAATTGGTTCTTCCCTAGGGTCTGCCTAGGATATGATTGTATTTCTCTCTCTAGAATGGGATCAAGGGCCCATCCTGGGGTATTATTGGTTCCACCCTAGAGAGCAATGAACCCACCTCAGAATGACTGAGCACAAAAAGACTTTTTAAAGGGCTAAAGGAGGAGTCAACACTTCACTTCGTCGGAGAAGCTTCGGTCTTCG
Source organism: Myocastor coypus (assembly GCA_004027025.1). Lineage (NCBI taxonomy): Eukaryota > Metazoa > Chordata > Mammalia > Rodentia > Myocastoridae > Myocastor > Myocastor coypus. The sequence continues at coordinate 100,035 of PVJA010000921.1, forward strand.
CATTCAGACTGGACTTCATCATCTGGCTTGCATTGCAGCCTCTTCGGCCTCCAGCTTAGATCTTTCGCCTTCTGTCGCAGACTCTTCAGCATCCATCTACAGACACTTCAGTCTTCCATTGCAGACCCATCAGCCGACAGAGACTTACACGGAGTGCTGCAGTGAAGTCCAGGCCTCAGGATTGAATTCTTCAGTCTGGAGTATGCAGACGCCCTGTGCACGCTTCCTCATCTGACTCTGTGGCTGACTATTATAAGCTAAATTTACAATTTCTTATAGATTGTATATTTTGTGTTAATATCCATTCCTTATATTATATCTATTCTGTTCCTCTAAGTAAAACCCTGACCAATACAAAATTTGGTACCAGAGAAATGGGGTCGTTGCTGTGACTATACCTGACAATGTGGATTACAAGCTTTTGGGTATGGCTTACGGGAAGAGATAGGAAAGATTCAGAGATGTCAGCTAAAAACAAAGCACTAGAATGGCTTCAGCTGTTCAGGTTGGACAATTCTGGTCAGAGCTTAGATGAGAGGACTGCCTGTAAAGACCAGGCTGAGGAGATTTCTGCTAGAAAAAGGGACAGCATTGGTCATTGGACTCCAGATGATTTGTGCTATGGATTGGCTGAAAGTCTTTCGGAATTTTGCTTGTGCCCAGAGACTTTGCCTAAGACTGAGATTAAGCATGGCGGACTGATTAATCTTTCAAGAGATATTTCAAAGCAGCAAACTATTGGGGCAGTGACGTGATTGTTATTGATGGCTTTTAGCCAAATTTATATTGAAAATCAAAAGCAAAGAAGCAAAAAGGACTATTTAAAATGTGAGTTTGGCCAGAAAGGAAGCACCAGGAAAGCTGTGGACTGCAAAGATGGAGCTGAGAGGATCTGCACTGCTGGGAAGGAACCAGAGAATCAAAAGGATGGCATGAGAGCATCACAAGACATGGCCGCTCTTGGCCCTTTACAGCCCCAGAATGCAAAGGAAAGAGGCTGTGCCTTGAGAAAAAAGCCTCAGAGACCCAAGTACCAGAATGGCGGCAGCGGCCAAACTAGGTTCCAAAATGGCGCCTGCATGGAGAATATATTTTTTGAAATCAGGGTCAGAGTGCTGAGTGATCTAGGCCCTTGACCCCTTCAGCCAAGAGACAAGGAAGCCCGGCTACTGCTCCAGCTGGCAGTAACCCTTGGTATTATCCACATAGGCATATGTAGAATGTGGGAATTCTGAGGTTAAGAAGGCTTCCACCTTGATTTCAGAAGAAGGCCTGGGAGACCAGGCAGTGTGCCCCTGAGAGGGAAGTGTGAAAAGCTAGGTGTGAGAAGTCTGTTCAGTGGAAACCCCAGAAGTTTGGACAAGCCAGGAACGTGGATCATGCTAAGAGGGAGCAAAGCTGGCCTAAGAGAGAAGCCATGGGAATTACCACCAAGAGTGCTGTAGGAGCGGAGTTGCATGATGCTCACAACTCAGTTCAGACTGTTTCAGATGCTTCAGTTGGAACTATGGGATTTAATGTTTACCCTGCTGGATTTTGGACATGTGTTGGTCCCAGTGTTTTGTATTACCCGATTTTTTGCAATTTTTGGAATTGTAATGTTTATCTTATGCCTTTAAATGTTGGATGTGTTTAACTCTTCTATTGTACAGGGGCTCACAGAGGAAGTTTGCCTTGGATCTTGGAAGAGACTTGGTATTTGGACCTTTCAGCAATGCTGAAACTATTGGGACTTCGGCAACTCTTCCAGATGGACTAAAATGTCTTTTGTACAAAGGGATATGTATGAGACTTTGGGGGTCCAGGGGCGGAATGTTATGGTTTATGTCTAGTTGTCCCCCCAAAGCCTCATGAGTCAGAGGGCAAGCACTTCTAGAGTTTGAAACTTGATCCATGATACCTGGGATTATGGGTTTTAGTACTGATGAGATTATGGGTCGAAGTACTTCTGGGATTATGGGTGTAGCCTAAGGTGGAGGCTGAGGTGGAGAGCCTGAATGTAATATAAAGAGAGACAGAGAGACAGACTCGAGCTGTTGCTGCTGCCCTGCTGCCCTGATTGATTGGCTGTGTCTGCCACCATTTTGTTGCTGTTCTGCCGCTATGAACTGGATGATCTCCACTCTGCTCCACTCAGCCTTGGGCCAGACGAATGTAGACTGAAACCTCTATGAACTGTGAGCTAAATAAACCTTTCCTTCCTTCATTTTGAGTGTCAAGTATTTGTCCCAGCAACGACTAAAAAGTAACTAAGACAGTATGCAACCAACACAGGAGCACCAAGTTATATAAGACAAATCTTAATGGACATGAAAAATCTGCTATCTATTACTACCATCTTAACAGGAGACTTTAACACCCCTTGATCCCAAAAAGACAGGTCAAGCAGACGGGGGAAAAAAAAAAGAAAAAGAAAAATGTAGCAAGGAGGTTGCAGAACTGAACCAGAACTTGAAACAGCTAGACTTGGTAAACATATACAGAGTGTTCCACCCAACCATTTTTTTTTTTTATAGACTCAATTTTATTTGAGAGAGTAAAAATAGCAGAAACAAAGACAGAAAAATGGTAACAAGTAAGAGTACATATAGTACAGAATTTCAAAACAGGAAAAAATTAACAATGGTTGTACTACATATTTTCATCATCAAATCAGTTTAGTTTAATAGATATGGGTATGTAAGATTTATCAAACAATTAAACATTAACACATTCAACAAACAATTTTTTTTTAACTCTTACAAATACATTTTGCATTTAAGTTACTCTTCTAAAAGAAAAAAATTATGGGGGCTGAGGATGCAGAAAACACAAAGTCCTGAGATTGATTCCTGGTACCGCACAAAATTTATTGATTGATTTATTTGATTATTTCTTCTTTTGAGTCTTTAAAATAGGGAGACTATACAATATTTGTAGATGTAGGTCAGGTTTATTTCTCTTATGAGTATGAAATCTTCCAGTTTATCATTTCTTATAGTTGAGTAATATTCCATTTTATGAAAATACCACATCTTTTTCAACCACTCTTCATATGAGGGGCATTTTGATTGTTTCCACGATTTGGCAATCAGAAGCTGTGCTGCTATGAACATAGATATACAATATCACTATGATATGATATTTTCATATTTCTTTCTTCTGGAAAGGGGGATAGCTGGATTGAAAGGGATTTCCAGTTCTATTTTTTTGTTTTGTTTTGTTTTGTTTTGTTTTGTTTTGTTTTAAGGAGTCTCCACACTGTTTCCCATAATGGTTGCACCAGTCTGCATTTTCACGAGCAGTGAAGAAGTGTTCCTTTTGTCCCCACAGCCTCTCCAACATTTGTTGTTGGTTGATTTCTTTATGGTAAGCATTATTTCTGGGGTGAAATGGTATCTAAGTGTTGTTTTGATTTGAATTTCATGAATGGTTAGCAATAGGAAGCATTTCTTGATGTATTTATAAGCTTGTTGAATTTCTTTCTCTGAGAAGTGTGTGTTCATCTCAGATGTACATTTTTGGATTAAGTCTTTGAATTTTGGGACCCTAGTGGTTTTATTTCTTTATAAATTCTAGATAGAAGACCTTTGTCTGAATAATTAAAATACTTTCAAATTTTGTGGGTTGTCTTTTCATTCTCTTGGTAATTTCTTTTGAGGTGAAAAAAATTCTTAGCTGAAGGAGGTCCCATTTGTTGATTCTTTCAAGTATTAAGCATCCATTTTAATTTTTGTCCATGAATTGTTTCTCTACAGCAAAGTCTTCAAGAGTTTCTCTGACTTTTTCCTCTAGGAGATTTAGGGTTTCTCTTTTAATATTTAGATATTTAATCCATTTTAATTTTAGTTTAGTGCATGGTGATAGACCTGAATCAAGTTTTACTTTTTGGAATGTGGAGCGTCAGCTTTTCCAGCACCATTTGTTAAAGAGGATATCTTTCTTCCAGTAAACATGTTTGGCCCCTTTGTGAAAAATAAGGTGTCTGAGTGTTTCTGTATTTGCTTCTGCATGTTCTAATCTCTTCCACTGATCCTCAGGTCTATTTTTTTTTCTTCTTTCTTTCTTTCTTTCTTTCTTTCTTTCTTTTTTTCTTTCTTTTTTGCCAATACTGTGCTGATTTTATGAAGGTAGCTCTCTAGTATAACTTTAGGTCAGGAATTGTAATGCCTCCTGCCTTGTCCTTGATGCCCAGGATTGTCTTTGAAATTCCAGGTCTTTTCTGGTTCCTAATAAATTTTAGAATTTATTTCTCCAGGTACCCACCCAATTCTGAATACACAATTTTTTCAGAGGCATATGAGACATTTTCCAAAATAGAGCACATATTACTGAATATGTCACGCTTAATTATATACAAGAAAATAGAAATTATCCCATGCATACTATCTGACCACATTACAATGAAACTGGAAATAAATGACAAAAGAAACCACAAGAACCACATAACCACATGGAAATTAAACAACACCCTTCTCAGTAACCAGTGGGTTAGAGATGAAATAAAACAAGAAATTAAACAATAGCTACAATTTAATGAAAACTTCAAATACAACTTACTGAAATTTATGGGGTGCAATGAAAACAGTTCTTAGAGGGAAATTTATAGCTTTGAACTCACATATCAAGAAAACAGAATGGGGATAAATAAATACTCTCATGCACAACCTAAAATAACCAGAAACAGAAGCGCAAATGAAATCAAAATCCCAGGGCCCGGCGGGATGGTTCAGTGGTCTAAAGCCCTGCATGCGAAAGCTTGGGCAGCTTCAGGGACTGAGGTTCAATCCCGGGCTCCACATGCTTCTCCAGCTCTGCCCTCCAGGTGGGCTGAACCAGCCATAAAAATGAGTGAATAAACAAACAAAGGTTCTGAAACAAGAAAAAAATAAAATAAAATAAAATAGAAATCAAAATCCCAAATACAGGAGGAAATTATGAAGATTAGAACAAAAATTAATTCAATTGAGACAAAAATATACTACAAAGAATGAATGAATCAAGAGCTGGTTCTTTCAAAGAGTAACATTGATAAGCTTTTAGCTAACCTCATCAAAAAAGGAAAGAAAGGACTCAAATTCAAGCAATAAGAAATGAAAAGGGAAAAATTACTTCAGACCCTGCAGAGATTTAGAAAATCATTAATACCTCCTTTGAGAATCTTTACTCTCACAGAATTGAAGACATAGATGAAACTGATAAGTTCCTAGAAAGGTAGAAATTGCCAAAATTGAATCAGGAAAACATAAGTTCTTTCAACAACCCAGTAACAGTCAATGAAATACACAATGTAATCAAAAGCAGACCAACAAGGAAAAGTCCGGGCCCTGATGGATACACCACTGAATTCTACAAGAACTTTATACAAAACATAAGCCCAATACTCCTCAAACTCTTCAGTGAAATTGAAAAGAAAGTAACTGTCCCAAAATCATTCCTACAGGCAAGTATTACACTGATACCAAAACCAGAATATAGATGTAAAAATACTCAATAAACTCCTCGCCAATAGAATGCAACAAATCATCAAGAAGATTATACACCATTGCTAGTTGGATTCATCCCAGGGATGTAAGGATGGTTCAATATGCACAAATCTATAAATGTGATACACTATACAGAAAGAGTCAAAGCCAAAAATCACATGATCATCTCAGTTGATGCAGAAAAGTAAGTCTTTTGACAAACTCCAACACTTATTCATGTTCAGAGTTCTACAGAAATTTGGAATAGAGGACCTCTACCTCAGTCTGAGAAAGGTCATCTATGACAGTCCAACAGCTAACATAATTATAAATAGGGAAACACTGAAGTCTTTTACTCTCAGGTCTGGTACAAAGCAAGGATGCCCTCTATCGCAACTCCTATTCTATATAGCTTTGGAATCATTAGCAACAGCGATTATACAAGAGAGAGAAATAGGAATAGGTAAAGAAGAAGTTAAAGTATCATTATTTGCAGATGTCTTGATGATCAACTTGGAAGACCCAAAACACTCCACCAATAAGCTTCTAGAATTAATACAAAAATTCAGTACCACAGAAGGATACAAACTCAAAACTCAAAAGGCGATAACATTCCTCTACACTGACAACAAACACACTGAGAGAGAAATTAAAGAAACAGTAATTTGTATGATAGCACCTAAGAAAATGGACTACTTGGGAATTAACCTAACTAAAGAAGTAAAATACCTTTTAAATGAAAACTACAGTACTCTGAGAAAAAAGAAATCCTATGGGATTTCAGAAAATGGAAAGACATACCCTGCTCCTGGATTGGAAGAATCAACATTGTGAAGATGGTCATACCTCCAAAACTGTTATGGAAATTTAATGCAATAACTATCAAAATGCCATCAACATACCTCAAAGATCTGGAGAAATCATTCCTAAAATTTATTTGGAACCAAAAAAGACCTAGAATTTCAAAGACAATCCTGGGCATCAAGGACATTGCAGGAGGCATTACAATTCCTGACCTAAAGTTATAGTAGAAAGCTACCTTTATAAAACCAGCACGGTATTGGGAAAAAAAAAAGACCCGAGGATCAGTGGAATAGACTAGAAGATGTAAAGCAAATGCAAACACATTCAGCCACCTTATCTTCGACAAAGGGGCCAAACATGTTTATTGGAAGAAAGATAGCCTCTTTAACAAACTGTGCTTGAAAAACTGGCTCTCTACATTCCAAAAAGTAAAACTTGACTCAGGTCTATCACCATGCACTAAATGAAAGTAAAAATGGATTAAAGTTCTAAATATTAAAGGAGAAACATTACATCTCCTGGAAGAAAAATAGGAGAAAATCTTGAAGACATCCTAGTAGGCAAAGATTTCATGGAGAAAAATCAAAATGCATGTATAACACTTGAAATAATCAACAAATGGGACATCCTCTGGGTAACAAGTTCGTTTACCTCAAAAGAAATTACCAACAGAGTCAAAAGACAACCCAAAAATTTAGTATTCAGACAAAGGTCTTCTATCTAGAATCTATAAAGAATGAAAAATTGTTAGGGTCCCAAAATTCAAAGACCCAATCCAGAAATGTACATCTGAGATGAACACACACTTGCCAGAGAAAGAGATTCAATAAGCTTACAAATACATGAATAAATGCTCCACATTGCTAGCCATTCATGAAATGCAAATTAAAATAACACTTAGATACCATCTCCTCCCAGAAAGAATGGGTTTCATAAAGAAATCAAGCAACAACAAATGTTGGAGAGGCTCTGGGGAAAAATGAACCTGTCTCCACTACTGGTGGGAATGCAATCATTATGAGCCATGTGAACACTCCTTTAAAAGTAGAACTCGAAATCCCACTCAATCCTGCTATCCCACTACTGGGAATTTTCCCAGAAGAACAAAAAACATCATGCCATAGTGATATCTGTGCACCTATGTTTATAGCAGTACAGTTTGTAATAGCCGAATCTTGGAAACAACCAAAATGCCCATCATATGAAGAATGGTTGAAAAAGATGGGTAATTTTATCTAGTAGAATGTTACTCAGCTATAAAGAATGATAAACTAGAAGACTTCATACATAAATGGATGTTTCTTGAAAATATACTCATAAGTGAAATGAACCAGACCTACATGTGTAAATATCCTGTAGTCTCCTTAGTGTAATATCTCAAAAGAAGAAATAAAAATGGAGAAGTATAACACAGCTGAATGGAAATCGAGGATTTAAGGGTTAAACAATGAAGTGACTGCACGTAGAAAATATACGAAGCATGGATGGGGCAAGGCCATGCACTTATATACATATGATGAGTTAGATAATAGTCCTGGGTACCTCCAAAATATTTTTTACACTGAAGATAGCAATGTGTAATAATAAAAGTATACTTGGAATGCCTGTCATTTTGGTGTTTTAGATGTGTACTGCTTCTAATGTAATTTCAGTTACTTTTATACTCTCTCTCAAGTAAATGGCTGGTTTACAAGAAAACAAAAAAGGATATTAAATGAAAGGAAGAGACTAGGAAAATTCCCTAGAATCAACTGGCTACAATTTTGTATATGCTTAGATTTCTAAATGTGTAAATGTGTGTAACTGCTTTTATCACATTCTATAGAGATTTATTAGCATAATATTGATTGATAGAAAATACAAATTCCTACTCAAGTCTAAGATGTTTGATACTCAAAAAGTCAGTTATGTCATGCTCAAGTACCTACGTTATAGAGTAATAGTATCACTAAGCTTTTCTTCTAGTGGGTTAAGAATACAAGTTTACAGACCAAAAATTACAGAAAAAGAAGGGCTGTGAGGATAGCCAATATTTTGGCCCTAGACCTTCAAGTTGAGTGAGGACTCAGGGCATAAGAGAACCTGTCTATACCATCCTATAACTTAGTGGTTTCCCAAATTTTATGCTCATGGAAATTATGAGGCTACAGAGGAAAGGGATTGAAGATACATAGTGTGCCTAAGGAGTATGATCTAGAGAGAAAACATTCTCTCAGGCTTTTATAGAAAGCAAACTGGTCAAGTAGTGGCCGTGAATCAACCAGATGGCTGACACAGATAACAGTTCTACAAACACTGTACATGGTTACAAATAAAATTCTGAGCGGATTTGACGGACCTGGGGTATACAAAAGTTATATGTTTTGCTATACAGGTAATGCTTAAACTTGCCCTTGACCATCCAGCGGAAAAGTTTAACCACAAGGCATAAATGGAAAGCTAGATTAGAATGCTGAGCTGTAAAAGGCTTAAATGAATAGCTTCCAACATTGCTAGTTTTACCAATAACGCATTGCGATTATTGAACATTGGTTTATGTATACAACTACTTTTTCTTAGTTCACTGAGGAGAAATTTTTTGTACCAATAATAATTCGAAAAATTGTATCATCTACACTCTGTGCTCTGCATAACTAATAGAACAATAATATGCATTGTATCAAATAGTAAAATGTACCACTAACATGTTTTGAAACAGTCACATTGTTATACGTTGTTATTTCTTATTAATAGTAATAAAAATTAGAAAATAAAATCTGAAGAGTATAATATACATAGTTAAACAGAAAGAAACTGAAATTAAGGACTAAACAAGGAAGACAAATGAAAGGAGAAAACATAGAGAAAAAAAGGAAGGTGAAAAATCATGTGGGTTTATTATGTACAGGATAGCTGATATGATTGTACTAATAATTTCCATCATTTTTTGAAAATGGCAGTTAATATTTGGAATTTTCACTTTGACTAACTCTGTATGCTGATACTGCATCTGAGCAACTACATGGAGGACTGCAATGTACAATAAAATGAGCACTTCTCATCTTGCTTTTCTAAATGTGAACCACTTCTAATGTTTTATTGTTATATAGTCTTTTCAAAATAAATTTAAAGGAAAAGTAAGAAGATATGAAATAATTAATGTATATTGAAAGCAAGCACTAACCTTCAATTATTTTCCAATATTGTACACCTATATGTGTTAATCAGAGCAATATATTTGATGATAAAAAATATGTAATATTGCAACCATTGTCAATTCGCCATTCTTGATTTAAATATCTGTGATGTGTATTGTTGTATGTTGCTGTGTTTCCGTCTTTCTTTGTGCTATTTTTTGCTTTTATTTTTGATTTTACTCTTCCATGTGAAATACAATAAAATTTTCAAAAATATTTCAAAAAAATAAATAAACTTTGGCAGAAGGAGAAAAATCAAAAAACAACGACAAAAATAAACAAGCAAACAAAAACTCGACTCTTGCAGAACTAATGGAGTGTGAAGTCATTACCTCATTGAAAGGATAACCCATGAGTGAGTTCATAGGTGAAGAGGGTATAAGGAACTAGGTTCTCTTTGGGAGAAGTAGGCCCCTGGGGAATGTATTTGGGGACCATATCTGGCCTCTGGCCCCTTCTTTCCAGGGCTCTTTTGCTCCTTGTTTGTCAAGTTTCATAAGCTGAACATTTTTCCAGCACCACACCCATCCAGCATGAGATTTCTGACTTGGATGCATATGACATGAACTGAACCATCAACTACCATATCCTTCTCTTCAGCTTGTCAGCATCATAGACTTTGTCTTAGCAATGGGAAAACTGCTTGGCAAAATTCCTTACCAATTTCTCTAGTCAGTCAGTATATAGGCATAAACAACTTTCAAGTCAGGAAAAAGACTGATTTCTTCAATCATATTTGAATTCTTTGTTTGTTTGTTTGTTTGTATTTTGGGGACAGAAAAAAATGTTGCTATGCAGTCCAGGCTGGCCTTGAGCTCACTTTTGTAGCCCAGGCTGGTCTTGATCTCATACTGTTTATGAAGAAGCAACCTGCAGAAAGGCTAACAGAAGACCAGGAGAAGAAGTCAAAGAGAATTAAAAACAATTAATAGAACTTAACCCACAACTACAGTTTAATTATAATCTATTTACTGTAGTAATACTAAAGCTTCAGGACAATTCATTTTCTTAAAAGAATTTATTGTATATTTTTACAGTACTTAATTTTGAATTTTGTAACAGTAGTGTACCAGTTTAACTTAAACTTGCAACTTGCTTTGTCAGACCCTGGTTAACCATTTTCACATACTCCTCCTGCTATAATGTCCCACAAGACTTCTCTCTTGCTCAGGGAGGGGAGGAGGAGGACCTGAACTGCCACTGGTGTTCTCGCCAGGTTTTGAGTGGTCAGTGATTAGATACAGGAAGAAAGCCATGCGGAGCAGAGATGACTCAAGAGACCCACGCAGACCTCTGTGAACCACAAGGGACATTAGTACTCACTTCCAGATGCATCTATACTCAGATTTTATTTTTTTGCTTCTCAGTTATTTTGCCTGAAGTCCAACCAGTTAAGAAAATTGAGATTTTTAAAAAATATTACTTAACATTAAAGTAAATACTTCAAATAGATATTCAAAATTTCATGTCAAATCATGGTTCCAACTTAGAGGCCAGAATGTTGTGTATCATATGTACAAATCTGTACTCAATTCGGAGTACTCACATAGTATTTGAATAGGTGAATATATACAAAGATATCAACCAAGAAAAAGTTTCCATAGTAGTAAGTAATTACTAAGAATAGAGCATTACATAAATAAATTTAAAGTAAAAGAAGACTTGTAAGTGTAGTGTCTGGAATTAGCAGATTTTGAATGGGTGTGATCTGTGAAAGTATTGTCAGGACATGGTCATGAACCTCATCCAAGACCAGAAAGTGTTCTGTACGAACAACACAAAAGTGATATAAGCAGAAATTCAAATAAAGATGAATGTGCTTAATGAGTTGATGGGCCTCTTTCATATTTCACCTTTCATAATTTAAATCAATTTATTAAGATCCAAAGCAAAATATTTTATTCACATACCTCACAAATTTTGAAACTATATGACATAACACCTTCTCTTTGTTAGGCTATCATTCATTTTCTTTTGCTAAAAGTTACTTTATCTTAGCAGTTTCATTTATGTCATTCTTACTACAATGGACTGATGCTTTTTGGGTTTTATGCTTACAATGTGAGAAAAAAAATTTAATTGAGAAAAATTATGTGCTTGATACTAAAGGATAGGAGAAAAATAGGAAGAGATTTTTGTGTTTATGGGTAGATGCATTTTATTGTTTATAATTCATGAGAGAAACGAGATCAATTAAGTGTAGGGTGGAACACAAGTGTCTTAAAGTGACTGAAGCTGTGTGTTCTTGATAAACAATCAAGCTTCAGAAAAGGTATGGGTGAGGTTTCTCTTTCATCTTTTAGCTAAGAGAGTATTGAATCTCCACATTTTAAGGATGTTAGAGAAGTGTAAGGAAGCAACGTGAGAGCTTCTGGGGTCCTGAGGGGTGCGGACTGGAGGCCACAGTTGCTTTAATACTAATCATATCAAACAGAAACATTCCTGCTACCCTATTGCTGCAAATCCCAGAAGACGCATTAACATAGGAAAGAAGGCGAGCCTCACATTATTAATAAGCTTAAAAGCAGATTTAAATTGATCTCCTTTAGGTTATCTGGCTTCTTTTATATTCTGCTCTGTCCCCTGTGTTCAGTTTCTCTGGATTTTAATCAGATAACTTTAAAATGTTCTGAACTCAGGTTAGGTTTTAGCATGAAAACAACAGAAGAAAAAAGAAAGTGAGTTTTCTGAGTAGGGCATGTCAAATATCTCACCACAATTAAGATGATGAGGATTTCTGAAGGGCAGAGAGGAGGGGCAAATTCATGCACTTGACCCAAGGAAAGCTGAGTCGTCAGAAGAGTTCATCCGAGGGAGGGTGCTGGAGATAAAAGGTTGCCAAGCACTCCCTTAGGAGTTGCACTCTGAAAATCCCAGGTTCAATACAAGTTTCTTTCATTAGTATAAGTATGTCTGCACAAATAACTTGTCGCTGCCGTTGAGTTTAATCTTAGAAATTGGAGGGACAAAAGACCTATGAGGTCAAATTGCTTGTCACTCTAGTGCAAAATGCATCTAGTCTCCCTCTTGTATATATGATTACCTTAGAAAATGTGAAAAATTTTTTCTTGTAAAGAGTTTAAGAGGTATAAAGTCTTACTTTTTTTTTGAAAAATTAAGACTGAGCATATGAATGTTTTAGGAAAAGATAAAATGATGGTAAATGGTATCATGTTTGAGGGACCCGTGGAGAGGAGATTTATTTACTTGGTAAATCTAATAATGATCCCTAATCTGTCTTAGCCAAGGATGCAATTAAATATAGCAGTAGGATGCTATCTCAGATCAGTGCTATTAGATCATAATGAATAAATGAAAAACATTAAACAACACTTTAAACTACTTTTTAAATTCATAACACCCAAAGAAATCCAGATGGTATAATTTATTTTCCTTCATATACAGTGAGAAGTAATTGGTGTAAATGATAACAATATGATGGATTGATAAACAATTGTATATATGCTAATAAAACATGCTTTGATTATAGGGTAACTTTTATTTGTTGCTTTATAGTCATAGACAAAAAATACAGCATTAACAATGTACAACTTAGCTTCTAGACTGCATAAATATCATAAAGAAGGACAGCATGTGTTATACTTTTAGGCTTTGAACTGGAAAACGCTGTGGCATTTATACATAAGTTTACCCTCAAGATAATTTTGTTTATTAAAAATTAAGTTGTAAAATCTCTTTTTCTTCAATCTTAGATCACACTTATCGAGCAATGATACTATGCTTATACAGCATTGTACTTTTGATCACAGGTATTTCACAGACAGGCTTCGTTTCTGACTTCTCTTTCTGCAAGGCAGTACTCTGGCAATGAGCCCTCTACTGGTAATGTCAGCCATCACCGACCCCAGCGAATGATGGGACATGAAAGAAATCCATGGTTGAGAGATCATTAATTCCATGCGTATGTTTTTGAAGCATGGGGATATCAAGGCAACTACAACATCCCTAGCTTAATGAAAATATATGTGTTGCATGTAAGCATAACTGAGCAATATAATTTGATGGCTGATATATTATTTTTTCATTGAAAACTATCATAGTATTAACATTTCTAAGGTTTGCTTTTTAGAAGAAATTGTGATGATACAATAATTTTACATGGTTCACTGCAGAGAATAAGAAAACTCAGTTTTTAATGGTAAATGAATAAAATGTTGCATGCAGTTTGAAATGCATGCTAACCCCAGAAGAATTTTATCATTCTGTTAAATAAAAAAATATATAATTCTGGAAAGTAAGATTACAGAGACCATGCCTGAGAAAGATCCTCACGAGCTCTTCAGTGCTTTATGCATAACATGGTAACATCTGTAAGATATTTTGGCTAGCAAGGAAGGCAACTTCAGGATCAAACAGCCAAATGAGTTTCTTTTATGTTTGTTTGTCTCAGTTAGGATGCTATGCAGAAACTGGAGAATGAAATATGTTGAGTCACCAAACTATTCTTACTCATTCTTATAAATAACTAGACTAAGCGTCGCTAAACACACCACGCCTAGAAGAGTCTGCCACTAACTGAACCAAGCATTCCCAGAAGCTTTTGTGCTTACCATCTTGATCTTGAAAGTGCTTCCTGAGAGCAGTATGTTCCATGGACTCCGACCTTGCAGTGAGCATGCTCAGGTGACATTATTGTAAAGAGAAGGTTTAGGTTCCGTTTACTTAAGAACTCTGTCCACAAAGTATTTACTTTTATTTCTGATTTGTATCATGTTCGTTGTCATGAGTGTCTTGAGGCATACTCAGTTTGATTTGTTTATCCTCTTATGCATTAAAATTAACTAAAATATACTTTTTGTTCTATAAACAAAGCTTGAGTAGACAAAAAAAAAAAAAATAAGGAGGGTGCTCTGCTTGAGTCTCTGGAAAGTGTGGACGTGGCTCCATCGGAGGCATCTCGGTGAGCTGGAATATTGCTGTTAGGGGTTTCCTTTGTTGTGTCAGTAACTACACTGGAATGAGGAAGACCAGATTTAACAAATTCTTCCTACACTTGGCTCAGTGTATTCTTACCAAAAAACAATGTTATCTAAATTTAAATTTGTATGGGTATAAGGTATTTTACCTGGAAAATGCCGTTAGAAATTAAAAATAAGAACCTTGATTCTCCCTGAAAAAATAAAGACTTGCTTCTCTCTCTCTCTCTCTCTCTCTCTCTCTCTCTCTCTCTCTCTCTCTCTCTCTCTATATATATATATATATATATATATATATATATATATATATATATAAAACTTCCTAGAGAAAACTTGTAATTGTAAGAACTTTTTACCTTTTTGAAATGCAGTTTAGCTGTTTTCTACACTGGACAGCTTTTTGTCATTGGCATTTTGTTAGTCTTCCAGGTAAAGGATGTCTTCTTCTTAAAATGCAGAAAGTCATCTTTGAAATACAGTTACCAAGGAGATATTACAACTTAGGCTGAATTTCTGAGTGAAAGGGGAGCCTATCTTCTGTGTCACCTTGCCTCAGATTGGAAAATTAAGTGTTGGTACAAAGATTTGACAAATTTATTTTTCCTCTTAATAAAGTCAATTAACTTTAAGAGATGTATGGTCACTTTCATTACTAGGTGACTCAGATTAACTATGAGTTGCTGGTGGTGTTACAACTGAGATACAGCCATTAATTATTTTAAATAGTTAATATTTATTATATTTCCTAGTATTAATTATCTTAAAAACATGTGTGCAATGAATTTGGGGAGCTGGCTGTATCAAGTGGTGAGGCTTCTTTTTGTCATTGCAGTCTCTCAGCCAGGGCTCTGGGAGCCAGGCCACATTCCAATTTATTGCTTTCTCACTAATTAAAAGTGCTTTCTCTTTCTGCTGTCTTTATGGGGTGTTTATCTGGATTGGAAGATTTTTATTTCAATACATTTGTCCAATGTATCTTTAATTGAAACAATTAATTCAGATTTTAATTTTGATTTTAGACCTTGAATGTAGTGGATATAAGGTAAGATTGGCCTGAATTAGATGTTCAGCTTGGTTCACAGTTACTAATTTTCTTAGGTTTTTTTACTCATCAGGACACTTATCATTTTAAATAAAGAAATAAATTTACAAATAAAAATTCTCATTGAAGGCTGAAAGAATATGTGAAAAGAGGCACGAAGCATTTTTTCTAAACTGACATAAAATTCTCTTAACACAGAGATGTAATTTGACCTGGATCAGTTTCTGGCCCAATGTGGCATTCTTCACCCAAATACTACCACCAAGACAGCTGGTAACAGCAAAGCTCCTTTCAAACCCAGTAACCTCTCAATAAAAATGAAGAAAATGTTATTCAAACAAACTCATTTATTTCTTTTGGGTGAGCTAGTTTCTTTTTGAGTGAAATAAGATCATCATCTCAGTTACTGTTCTCTCATTGTCAAGACAAATACCCAACACTCAAAATGAAGGAAGGACAGGTTTATTTAGCTCACAGTTTGTAGAGGTTTCAGTCCATACTCAGCTGGCTCTAAGGCAGAGTGCCTCATGGTACAGCACAACCTTTCATGGTAGGCAGTGAAGGGCAGAGAGCAAAAGGGAGTGGCAGGAGCTCAGACAGCTCCTGAAACCTCTCTCCCTTCCTGAAATTGCAATGCAGAGGATTTTTCCCAGGGCACTCACACCCATAATCCTAGCATTGGCTCAAGAATCAGTCACAAACTCCAGAAGCTTCCCCGTGACTACGTGAGGCTTCCAGGGAACAACTAGACACAAACCATAATAATTTTACAACTATAATGGCTTTTAAAAACTTTTTAAGGTAAAACATATTATACAATCAAAAGAATGCCTACTTGTGAGCATGTCATTTATATATTTGTGTTTTTGTTAGTGTAAATACTGCATCAGTCACACTATAAATGTACCATTAAGAATTGTGTATCAGGGAAGCAGAGATAGTTTAGCGGTCTAAGTGCCTGCCTGCCAAGCACAAGAACTGGGTTCGACTCCCAGAACCACATATTGTGCTGTCCCCGCCTCCAAGTTATTCAGTGAGATCTGGTACCAAATAATTGTCTATTGATTTTCTGGATCTTAGTTTCTTATCTCCTCACTGTACTTTATTGTCAAAAAAAAAAAAAAATGGCGCATAAATTGGCACTGTATAATCTCTTTTCCATATTTAAAAGTTCACTCCATTTTATGTATCTGTAAAGTTATATCCACTTTGAAACTTGTAAAAGTAATTTTCAAATACACATTTGTACGTGTCTATTATGGGCACATAACTGTAAAGGGAGGCACCATGTCAGTAATTAAGGAGATATAATTGTCAGTCTTACTATAGTTTTCCATAATATACCATGAAACTTGCTTGCATAAAAAGACTATTGATTTTTCTCAGAAATTTAATCTTAATATTTTTTGTATTAGCCCAGGGCCTAAATATAATATTAATTGTCACATAGAGAATTATTAGCTAAAGCAGTCCTAATTTTTATTGTCTACCAGTTACATAGCAGCTATTAATTTACATATGACATATATTTCATTGGTAAATAAAACATTAACAATGAAAACATAACATGATGTTTATAGAGCTTGAGGAGTAGGGCTGTGGAGCTAGCTTGGCGGTATAAGCACCCTTCTGGCAAGCACAAGGATCTGGTTCTATCCTTGGTATCTTTGTGCTGGCCCTGGAACCCAAGGGCACCATGCCCAACACCAAAAACCAGGCGTGGCGGCTCATGCCTGTAATCCCAGTGTTGAGAAGGCTGAAACAGGAGGATCATTATGAGTTCAAGATGCATAGCAAGACCCAGCACCAAAAGAAAAAAAAAATCCTTAAATAAATATTTTTAATATTTAGAAAAACTAAAAAATGCAAAGCATCAGTCTTGTTAATTTTGAGTCACAAATTAAATTGAATTTCAATAACATTTCATAAATAGTTTATTTATGTAACTTATACTACTAAACATATCCTAAACATTTCTTAGAAATACAAAATGCCAGCTGGGCATGATGCCGCATACTATTAACCCCAGCTTTCAGGAGGCTGAGGCAGAAAGATTATTGGGAGATTGAGACCAGCCAGCTACATAGTGAGTTCACCAGGCTGAACTGCATAGCAAGACCTTCTGGAGACAAAACAAAAACTAGTACAAAATACCAAAATACCACAATCCTGATTTAAAAATAAGACATTTTTTGATGCATCTGGAAACCCAGAACACAGGGTTTCCTAGAGCAAGTGAGCTGTAAGCCCAGTAACCCAATCACTTGCACAAAGCCCTGCAGAGAAGCATGTGTGGCTTCTGAGCAATATTTAGAAATAACCTATAGCAGCAGGCCAAAGAATTCCTGAGAGTAATAGTGTTGTTCAGAAATAGTGTGACACAGGTGAAGTTGTTGAATTTATCATATGGGTATGAAATTATTGATAGTTTCAAAAATAGTTTTGACACTTATGATAGAGGTAGGGTGTATATGTAAAAGTAAACAGAGTAATTACTACCAAAATGATAATAATGTTACCAAAGCTTTAAGTGCATGTGCGCTGTGGATGCCAGCCCCTGTGAGTACAAATCTCACAGCCACAAACAAAAGATAGACGAGGACAAGAAAGTTTATTGTAGCAAGGAAAGAGTTCACTGGAGATAATTCTCAAGGCAGTGTAAATGTAAGGGGGGGGAGGGCTTTTATTAGTGAAACACATACAAAAAAGACATATATATATATATATATATATATATATATATATATATATATATATATATATATATATATACTTTAAGCATAAATTTCCCTTGTAATGAGGAAAGGAGGAAAGCTTGCATAGGCCACCTGAAAGTGATGAGTCAGAGTGACCTGGAAACTTTGGCAGATGTTATAAATTTCCTTAAAGGAATTTACTGGAAAGCAAAATAAATTAGTACATAAGTAAGTATATAGACAAGTAAATATACAAGCAAAACATTGAAGAAATGTTAGCGGTCATTTAGAAGAGTTAAAAGTTTCCATCCATGCCCCTACACTCTCGCAAGTCTAAGTGATTTGTTTTATTTTATTTTATTTTATTATTTTTTCTGTAGTTTAGGAAGTGTCTACAGGGTGTTCAGGGTCTCACTGCTAGGTCTGATTCATAGAGATCCACCCGTTTATGGTCTTCCAAGAGCTAGGATTAGAGTGTGGTACCACTCTCAATCTCAATTGTCTTGTCAGCGGGCACTGGGGGTGTGGCCGGCATTGCATGCCAAGGGATGGAAGCCCAACCCCTGCACATATTTGCAGATGCTTTACTCTGCTGAGCTATTTGTTTTTGTTTTTGCTTTTGTTTTGTTTTGTTTTGGGAAAGCGCGAACGCAGTACCCCACTACCACAAATTATGCAGTCGAGTTTCCCACATTTGGGAAAATTGCAGGGGTCAGCACATCCGGAGTGCAATGGATAAGCCTCACCTTGGGTAAACCACCTTCGTGATCATGATATCTCCCCTGCCAGGTAAGTATTCGCTGAACTATTTGGTCAGCCCACGTTTTATTTTTTATTATTTTTTTTTTATTTTTTTGTCTTTTTGAGGCAGGGTCTCGCTATGCAGTTCAGGCTGGCCTTGAGCTCACTTTTGTAGCCCAGGCTGGTCTCGAACTCACACCAATCCTCCTGCCTCAGCCTCCCAAGTGCTGGGATTACAGGCGTGTGCCACCACGCCCGGCTAGCCCACGTTTTAAAATTAACAAAATAGCACCTAGTTGTTAGTGAGAATATACATGAAATAGTAGTAAATTGGATGTTTATAGACAAAACAAGATAACAGTCTCTATCACGTGTTTTTAGTAATAATGTAAAAGAAAATAGAGACGTGTTTCTTAAGCAACCAGTATAAAGATCAACATTTCTGCTATCAAAATGAATATTGGCAGTTTGAATGGCATTATTCAGCATTCACTATGAGTAGAAAAGATGTAACAGAAAAAAGATGGGAGACTTCACTGGAAATTCAGCAGTTTATAGATCACAAACTAAGACATTTAGTTCAGATAGCTTATATAAGTTGGCAACGTGAACAAAGCAAGAACCAAGAAATAATTTCTGTATAAAAATTGGACTGTAAATTGCCTGGGGCTTGACAGGTGAGCAACTTTGTTTCTTTTAGCTCATCATTTATTAACTCAGAAAACATGGGATGGCTACTGAATGATGAACACTGTTCTACCACAAGAAGTGTAACAGCGAAAGGTCAACATGGTTCTCTTTTTCAAGGTTTACATCAATTGTGTTATTACAGATGAACAGTAATAAGCAATTATTGTAAGGAGGCAAAGAAAGTACCAGGATTTAAGGTAGACAAATGGAGCAATATTAAATAAACCTACTATTTTATTTTGTAGATGTAACTATTGAGTACTTTAAAAGCAGATTATGTAAAATATATGAGGAAGAGGAGAAAAGATAGGGGGACCAGGGGAGATCGTTGTTCTTTTTAATATTTAAAATGCCTTGTATTTGATTAATTTTGCTTTTGAAGAAAATGAGAAAATTATTTTGTAAAATATGTCAAAAAGTTGCGTTCCACACTGATAATCCACTTGAATATAGAGTAAGCAAATCAAAAGTGGACAAATGCCTCCTAGAATAGGTGATGTTTTCCTGTTTAATCAGGAGCAAGAATCTTAAGAAATATTTCTCCTATGCTTGTGACTAATTGAATTTTTTAAAATAAGTAAAATTATTTCAAATATTTGTCCACCTTACAAATAACTTGTTTATATGCTCTAGACTATAGTTAATCTAACTCTTGGGCTACGTGCTTTTGGAACTGCAATTCTCTTTTGAAAACTGAAATCACTGAATCTGTCATTAATTCTCTTAATACATTATTATGGGTAATGGGGCAAGGTGTACATGTCATTACTGATTCAAAATCCTAATATGATTGCAACTGAAAAAGTATATAGCTATTATGATTTTACATGAAAGCTAGTATAATTTATCTGTCCAAAAATGTATTCTTGCAATTCATGAATATTATATTCGAGATGTAGATATAAAGAAAAATGGTTCTTATTTATTGAAAATTTACCAGAGATCAACTGTTGATATAAAACTTTTACACATGAAGAAGTTCTTTCTACAACCCTGAAGTGACTAATGTCTTTATCTCCATTTTATAGGTAAAGAAATTAAAATGAAACTCAGTAATGCTGTGGAAGAATTTCTGAAAGCTTTCAGACAGTGGAACCAGTTTTCAAACCAGGTATTAAAGTAGGGGCCTGGCCTCAAAATTAACTGTTCTATAGCCTGCTTTTAAATAAAAAAGAAGCTCTAGTCACTACTTACTGATGGATAGTCTAAAACAGACTTTAATATCCACTAGAATTAATTTTGTATCTCACTTAAAGCTCAGAACGGACTCAGTAGTTGTTAATGAAACTCTAAGAATTCATTTTTGTTAGTGCAGTTTGTCGACCTGCAGCCTTTCCAAATCAAGTTTCTTGAAGACATCTAAAAGCTACCAATAATCTTTAATAAAATTATCATGCCTGCATCTTGTACAACTACTATGGAGACAATTGCATGCATTTTATTAATTATTGTGCCTGTCCTACTAATGTGTTTTAAAACTGTATCATTGCTATTTCTTTTTAAAAGTAATAAGATTAAAATTAAAAATTAAGACCAACTCAGGATTTTTTTATCATCCTCCAGATACACAGAAGCATTAACTCAAAATATACAGCACAAACTTGCAAGAATCATGATAGAGAAAGACTGTGAGACTAATTCCATTGTAACCCAATTTTGGCAGCGCTCCTAATTCAGAGTTAGAATGGAAAATTAGAATAGGAAATCCGATAGAGATGGGTGACCTAACATTTTGAAAAAATTGAGCTGCTATTACTTCTGGTGGAAATGGTATTTTAAACATTATGAATATTTCATTGATCAGTGAACATTCATCTTTATTTCTTTCACAAAAAAGAGAACATTTTATATTGGGTTTCTCAAAACGTATAACTGTATAAACAAGATAATAGGTCACATTATTTAGCATTTGTAATAAGTAAATGCTAGGAATTGTTCTTGGATTGTTAAATATATTTGTCTGGATAGTCACAAATGAGAAACATCCTCCAAAACTTGGAAACAGGTAAAAGGGAATTTTTTCAGTATAGTTCTTGATTTAGGTTCTACAAAGTGAACTATTAGCCACTATTTTAGAGGCAGAAGTTATGCTGGACATTTTGTTCTAGTAGACAACATTTTGCTTCTATTCCTATTGATCATTAAGTACTTTTTTGTCCATGCCTGGAATCTTAGTCTTGTACAAATAATGTGGCTTTTCAAATGCTGTTTGAAGGAGGTATATTAATTTGGCAATTTCCTCATTCATTTATAAATCAAATATATCTTTGACGCATGTTCATTTTATATTTGTAGGAGAGTTGTAACATTTTGTCTAAGTTATGGAGTTTATCCTTTGACAGCTTATATTATTTAAACCTGTGCCCCTGAATTTATTATACTGGTTATTGTATCAACTAAATGAATAAAAGTCATGTATAACATCTAAGATTCTGATAATGTTTAATTACTGATTGAATAATAATTACAATAACAGATTAGATAGGTCTAGATATATTCTTTATCAGACTAAATAGCATTTTACATTACAGTATGTACATATATATGCATATATATATATATATATATATATATATATATATATATATGATTATCCAAGGGAGTTTACTATATATGATTTCAGATCAGAAGCAAAACGTTGCACAAGGTCTGTAGTCAGACATCTGAAGTGGTAGTCCAGAGGATAGCCATTTCTGGGCTGGGTCACTCATGCATTGTCTTCCACAAGGTACCTTGCCTGCTGTTTGGATACACCAGTTTTTGCACTCAGGACATAGTAGGACTTGAACTCTGTTCTCTTAATCATTAGCCACACTGCTGAAGGTCATTCTGCATTTTGATTTTCTTTGGTAGTCACATTGTCATTAATAACTTATTCCCATTGCTATACTGATTGAGGATTCTTTTTTTTTTTTTTTCAATATTTGGAGATCTCTGCAGGACTAATTCTTCAAAAGAGCCCTTTCTGGGTTATTTAAATGTTTTTTACCCACTGAGAAAAAACAATCTTTGATATCACTAGTGGGCAATCATGGTGTTTCCAGTTGCTTTTCTCCTGTGGACAATATTATAGAGCTTCTATACATGAACTTCTAGATACCTGCGAGAGCATGTGTTTATAACTGACAGCGTACAATTCTTTGCATGTGTGAAACGATTTTCAGCCTCCATGGATAACATGAAATTAAATTGCAGCATAGCTTATGGTAAAGATATCATTCTTCATTCATTTGTAAAAAATGCTTGAAAAAGGAAAGTACTCTCCAAATTTTCCCAATACTAAAGAACTAAACCCTAAAAATTTAAATATTCAAGATTTTAAGAACAATCGTTATTGCAGAAACTCCCAACTTAGAAATACCAAAATGTACAAGCATGTTCAGAATATTAAAGGTAGCTCAATAAAGCTCAGATTTACATAATAATGATGTTACGTGTGGGTTTTGCTCTTGTTTTTATTTTGTTGTTATTCATGTGATTTTCCTTCAGGTTATAATGGTGGAACATTATAATTGCATACATTGTATCTATTTATTGTAACAAATGTTTGGTAAGATGTAAAAGCTAATTAGTTTTTCCCCTAAACTTACTATACTGGTTATCTGATCGAGAAACGAAATAGAAGTCATGTGGTAAAGATTCTGATAAATATTATTACATGTAACTGAATAATAATTATATTAATAGTTTGGGGTGGCCTAAACTCAGTGGATGAACGTGCCTGCTTAGGCAAACTTAGGCAACTACAGGGACCGTGCTTCGATCGCTAGCTCCACATGCTGCACCAGCCCCACCCTCACAGCAGGCTGAGCTGGCCATAATATAAATAAATAAAGTTTTAAAAAATCATATTGAAAGTTAATATGACACTGAATATTTTTTGTCAACTTAACAATATATAAGAATTTAAGGCAATTTAAAACCCAAGATTATTAAATTGAATTGATTTATGGGTACTGTTAGATATTATACACTTTAATACTAATATAAATTATTGTTTTGTAAGTATAGATTATATGTATATGTTTTTGCATCTTTTGATATATTCTCCAGACTAGTTTAATCTTTGAATTGTATTAATGAGTGTATTCATTTATCACTCTGGTGAACATGTAAAAGATGTGTGTAGTTATGGAAAGTTTTGCTATAGTATTAAGCATTGCTAATCTGCAAAATATTTGATTGTAAAACATTTCATAGCTTTCTCCCTTCCATTTTTCTCAGTGAAATATGTTAGTGGCTTTTGCTAAATTTATTTATAAAACTGGTTCAAAGTATACTCAAAGTAACAGAGATATAGAACTACTGATCAAAGATTATGAAGAAAATATTGAAAGGCAGTCAACAAATTTCCTGAAGTGCAGGTATAGATTGTCTTAGAATACATGAGTAATGAAAGACAAGATTTGAAGAAGCATAGTAGGTTATGAGAAGTATGAGTGGAGTGATAATATTTTTATATTATGCTTGGAATGCCTGTCATTCTGGTCTTTTAGATGTGTACTGCTTCTAATGTAAACTCAGTTACTGCTATACTCTCAAATAAAAAGCTGGTTAACAAAAAATAGAAAAAGGAGATTAACTGAGAGTAAGAGACTGGGGAAAATGCCATGCGCTTGACAAGCTACAACTGTGTATATCCTTGGATTTCTAAATGTCTGCATAACAACTATTTTTATCATATCCTATAGAGATTTATCAGAATATCAATGATTGACAGAAAATGCTAATGTCAAACTAAGTCTAAGATGTTTGATATTCAGAAAGCCAGTGATAATAAGCTCAAGTACCTATGTTATTGAGTAATAGTATCACAAAGCTTTTCTGCTGGAGGGTTGAGAATGTAAGTCAACAGACCAAAAATTGGAGAAAAAGACGGGCTATGAGGATAGCCAACATTTTGGCCCTAGCCCTTCAAGGTCAGTGAGGACTCATGACATAAGAGAACCTGTGCCGTAATATCCTATAAGTCAGTGGTGTCCCAAATTTTCTGGTCAAGATTATGGGACCTCAGAGGAAAGGAATAAATGAAGCATATTGTGTCTAAGGAGAGACAAAAACATTCTCTCCGGCTTTCATGGAAAGCAAACTGGTCAAACAATGGCCATGACTCGTTCCTGAAGGCTGACACTGACAACAGTTCTACAAAGCACTCTACATGGTCCCAAAGTTAACCCTGAGGGGATATGGCCTTGGAAGATAAAAAAGATGAATGTTTTGTTATACAAGTATTGCTTTAACTTGCCCTTGAACACCCAGCAGAAAAGCTTCATTGCAAGTAATAGCTGTAAAAAGGCTTAAATCAACAGCCCCCAACATTGCCAGTTTCACAGGTAACCCAAGGCAAGTATAGAACATTGGACTATGTATACAACTACATCCTCTCAGTTCAATCAAAGAGAAGAAATTTTGTCTTTTTTCCTTTCCTTACCAATATCGATTAGAAAATGTATCCTGTCCACATCCTGTGCTCTGTATAACTACTATGAGGACAACAATTTGCAATGTGTCAGTTATTGCGAATGTAGTACTAACGTGTTTTGAAACTATCATATTGTTATTTCTTATTAAAAGTAATAAAAATGTTAAAAAGTAATAAAACTTATATAAGTTTGCTACTTTAAAAATTACCACAAACTCTGTGACAACACATTCAAAATGTATTATCTTACGATTCGGGAGATCAGAAGTCCCTATGATTTACTGAGCTAACATAAAGCTACCAGAAGGGCAGCATGACTTCTGGAGGCACTAGAACAAACTCCCATTAGTTTGTAGTCATCTGCTCTCCAGTCCTTGGGCTACTGGTTTGTTACTGTTGGGATCTGTGACTTCCACAGTCATGCTCCTTCTCCCCTTCTACCTCTCTTCTCCTCTGCTTCTCACTATATGATCGGAATTGTGTTGATCCTAACTGCATAATGGCAGGTGATCAGCCCACTTTAACCTTTTTACTGGTAGAGTTAAATAACACAGAGAACAAAACAACTCTGCAAAGTCCTTATTTCTTCATAGAGTAACATCCAGACTCAGTGACTGGGAAGTATACATTTTCCGGAGGTTGAAAGGTTATATTATTTTTAGCTAATATAAATGTCAACACAAAAAATAAAATACAAAATACATAAAAGTCATATTGGGTTATATCCAAGTTCCTAGTTATATTCATTATCTTTTGGTGCCTAAGACATTATCCCACAATTAGAAGCTGAAAACAACACTTATATCTTATAGTTTTCATAGTACTGAGTCTTGGGCATGTTCCAAATGGGCCCTTTGTTTCAGATGTTTTCACGGATTTTAGTCACAGCTCAGAAAAGGGCAGTGGTCTCACCTGAACGCTCCACCTAGGTACATTTCACATTCAGCCTCACGTAGTTGCAGAAGAAATTGAGTTCCACCGAGAGTGTGGGCCTCAGTGCCATTTAGGTAGTTAAACAAAAGCTACTTCTACTTGCTTGGTCATGGGCCTTCTTGACTGCTGTATCAACAAAGCATGCAAGTTGAAAAGACAAAAGAATACTTTCAAAGACAAAGGTCGATTAACACAGGTGTGACAGCCTTTCAACCCTGCAGTAACTTGTGAGAAGCAAGGTATTCAAGGGTAAAGCTGTGTGTAAGGTTATGAGTGACAGGAAACTGGATAACCAGGAAAGAATTTAAAGTCTGCCTGCAAAACTGATCCTTCCTCCCCATTAATCCAACACAGTGTACTTCTATAACCTCAGAAATTCTATTTTTCCTCTACAAGTCCAATTTGAGTCCTTTTATGTATTTAACATTCTTCCTTACATTGGCATGATTTTTAAAACTGATAAAATAATCAAAACAGATTTATAGTAGTTGATTTAATGCCCTAAGGAGGGTGATCTCTGGTCACTTTCTTTTGATGAAGTTTTTCCTTTATCGTGGATCACATTGTCCCACTTATTTCAGGCTGAGGCTCTAGGTAACTGCACAGCACAGAGTCAGGCACTGTTAAGTTTGGTTTCTATTTGGTCTTGTTATATTATGTCTACCTGTGCTCTGAGCTTTAGTCATATTTCTTGAAAATTGTTTCATATTTTCTCTTGTATTTTAGGGAAGGATCTACAGGGCGTTCAAGGTCTCGCTACTAGATCAGACTCTAGTGATCTGCCTGTTTACAGCCTCCCAAGAGCTGGGATTACAGGCATGCACCACCAGGCCCAGTCTCAATTGCTGTCTCAGCATATCTCAGGGGCAGGGCTGGCATGGCAGGACCTAGGGATTGAACTCCCTGGTCCTTTTGCCTGCTTGCAGGTACTTTACTCAGCTGAGCTTTGGTCTCTCTTGTTTCATGCTTTCAAGAGTAGCTCTTAAGCTATTCAAATTAGGAGTAGGACAGATTTGAAAATACGGATAATTTGTTTTACAACTATAAATTATCCCCACAGCTTGATATTTTCCTAGGGCTTACCCATCTCCCTGCAGGCAAATGGCAATTCTTAGCTATGCACTCCAAAAATGGTCCTTTCTGATCTGTTTGTGCTTTTTCCTGTTACCACACTGATGTGCTCAGAGGAGTCAGCTGCAGATATGAAGAGAAGCCTCTGCGGGTGTCCTGGGAGCGATGTCGGCTGCCATCAATACTTTGGACACCCTTCTCAATGTCTTCATCTTGGGGAGACCCCTGGGCTTCTTTTTGCAGAACTACAGCCTGAAATCTCATTTGCTGCAGAAAGGGGGAAAAAAGAATCACAAGACCCCCCTTATTTTCTTCCCTTTTACAGGGACCAGTGCTCTTAATTGCCAGTTAATATTCTATAAATCATTTCTGCAAAAAGAACTTCTGGCTCTTAACTGTTTAATTAAATAAGGTAAACCCAGTCACTGTTGAGATAGAAGTGAAACCTAGAGTACTGTTGTTATTCTTAATGCGTTATTATTAATATTTAAGTGTTCACAGGAAGAAGATATTTCAAACAGCCTCTAGCACAAAATGCATTAAGTTATTATTTTTCTGTATTGAAATAAGCCACTCTAAATTATTTTGTAATTTCACTCTCTTCAAAGGGCAAAAACAAATAATTTTTCTGCGTCTTTTTACTTATTATGGTCATCACTTTTTTTGATAGACATGATTGGATTTATTTTCTATCTTATGGTATAATTGGAAAGATTAATAATCAGCCCAAACCATATCTGAAATTACAGTATTTTTAATCAACAAAGGCAAGTCTATGTCATACTTCGGGGATCAAACATGTTTGGAAATCAAACAAAAACCCTATCATATTCTACCAAGAATACTGACTTTTGATTTGGATTGCAAAGTCTTAGCATCATTTATAGTAAGATATTCATTATCTTACAAGATATGTAACTTAAAAATTTTGGAAAATCTCAATTCAATCTAAATTTATACAATAAGCAATAGTTGAAGTGTGATGGAAAACATGCAGCAGGCTTAAATTGCCAGGCTCAGCAGTTAGGAGGAAGTCACGGAGCACCAGGAAGCCAGTCTCAGATTCCTCCTGAAACTTTATAGATAGAGAATAATGATTTAGCAATCATCCACATAGCTAGGATTTTCTACCTTCTAGACAGAGTAGTTAATTTGTACACTTTTATCTGACAGGTATGTAATAATTTCTGTCCACTAGAATCAGTAACCCCAAATATTATACTTTACTGCCATATTAGTAATGAGCCAATTTTGTATTTACTCTAGCAACCTATCAAATACCACATTAACTATTTAATGTTAAATATTTAAATGTTTTAACTCTTAATGATACTAATTTCATAAATAAATGATGATTTAAACACTCACTTTGAAAAACAATCACTTTGTATTTATATCAGTTATGCTTTTCTAATCTTTTGAAAATTACACTGCAACAAATCCTATCAGAAGGTTTCTTTTATCCCTGTTTTGAAGAGGAACACAATGATGTATTGTTAAGATCATAATTAACTCAAAGGCCTGACTTTTGGAGTAGAGAGAGTACAGTTTGAGTGCAGACTACTGGTTCTGTGTGGTGCTCACCTTGTCTGTATTACAATGAGCATCACCTCAAAACACAGAGTTCATTTAATGCCACCCAATAGAAACTTCAGTTTCAAAACCAGAGATGTTTGCAGATTGGTCCTCATTCAAATGATTACAATATGTTAAATAGATCCTCAACAGAATTCTTTTGATCTTAGTAGCTAATATGATTCTGAATGCTTTTGACAAATGAAATTACAAAAGTATGGATCTCATGAGAGCCTGGTGCTTGACTTTTTACAAGACTCTCTATTTTTTTTTTTTTTTTTTTTACTATAAGGACCTCTTCAAGTAAAACATACTCTCTGCATTAAAGAAGTTAGTGTGATTTGTATTGGGTGGTGCCGGATTGGTCTTTCTGCTACAAAGAACAAGATTTGAGCTATTTTCCTATCTTGGACAAGGATGAAACTGATAAAGAGTATTAATATTAATTAAACCAGCACTAAAATGTCACATTGGGAATCAGTGCTAATGAAAGATTGTGATTTGTAGTATCAAATAATTAAAATATCTAATAAGTCATAATACATAATCATGATGGTCCTGAAAAATATCTAAACATAGTCTAATTAAATCAGGTATTCAAAATTTATTAGAGAGAAAAATTGCTAATTAATAATAGCAAATAATTAGTTAGGTGTGGTGGTGTGTGCCTGTAATTACAGCACTTGGGAGGCTGAAACAGGAGTATCACTACGAGTTTGGCTTATATAAATAAGTTCAAGGTCAGCTTGCACCTCATAGTAAGACCCTGCAAAGAAACACACACACATAGACACGCACACACACACACACACACACACACACACACACAACTACAACCTACACCCCAAACACCTCCTTCTAGTTTAGAGATCAATAGAATTTGGAAGCTTTGACAGCCACCAACACCATCCTCATTGCAAGAAGCAGTGAACGCACTACATTGATTTGTTGAATGTACTCAGAAGTAGCAGTAACTTGTAAATGGTCTCTGCAGTATATTTTCTTATCTGCAGTGAATGGGATATAGACTGCTCTTGTACTACATCACAAGAATTAGTTTCTTGGGATTAGCATAATGCAATTCTCTGAATCCTGTTTTCCACTTTACTGTTTCTATGAGCCTGTTTGTTTATAAGAAAGCACTATCATTCACTTCAATTCATTAAAGAAGTGCCTAAGCAGCATAGTTCTGTATAATTTTGAGCATCGTTTTAAAAATTCTGCATGAGGAAACTGAATATACCCAATTTTTTATTCAGCTTTAACACTTTCCATTGAGACACATACTAGATTTACTTCAGTGCTGATTCTACCAAAATATGATCAAAATGCTATAAAAGTATATAAAAGCAGCTACACTTTTCATTAAATAAGACCATTTTGATATGAATATTGTTTGTTATGGGCTAACAGGGAAGACAGCTCACCATTTCTATCATGGAAAAATTATATCCAACTGTTATGTAGCATTTCATTGAAAAATACAGCTAACCTGGGAAGATATGCTGCCAACTGGAATGCAAACTATGCCTGGATATTTTGATCTATTACAGCACATAACGGGCCAAAGTACAATGATATGTTCTGATCCTTGGATCAATAATCAGAACAAGCACTTACTATTTTACTTAACAGAATTTGTATGTGATGTGTATCTACCATTTCATTTGCTTTATTTTCAACTGAGCTTTTAATACCTAAACAAAACTTGAAAAAAAAACATATCTTACAAGAATCTATGTATTCGTAGACTCTGCATATGACTCTACATACATTTTCAGATAAAGAATGATTTAAACTGAACTACTAGATTGTCTACAGTTTCATGCTAGTTATTTAACAGACATGAAGAATTTTAAAAGAGCTTTGAACTAGATACAAATCAGGTTATCGATATTAATTACTAGCCTTTTATTCTAGTGTTTCTGTTGATTACTTACATAGAATTTACTCCAACGATAGCCATCAACCAATCAAGAACACATTCATTTGTGTTGCTTCTTATTTGTAGCTTTGGATTTGATATGTTTTTGTAATTTTCTGCTGACTCTAAGTGACTAAGTGCAGCACAAAATAAGTATGTCATGGGTTGACTTTGTGTGTCTTTGTACTTATGTGTTTATGTGATACAAAATTTCCCAGAAACATTTATCACATGTGTCATATTAAAGTACTTTGATCTTAACTATAATAAATGTTTCAATGTAGAAAGAGAAATGTTTATGAGCTATGTTATTGTTAAATGCAGAAAAAATACAAAGAATACAACTGCAAAGGTGATATACAGATTGGTATGAATTCATCTGTTCAAATACTCAGTATCTGTTAATGAAAAGACAAAGTATTAAGCACAGAGCAAAAGACTTAGTATTATAAAGCACAGAAGAGAGACTTAGCCTGGTTTAAAAAAAGAGAGAAAAATCTATAGAGCAAATGGCAGTTTAGTTAAATATAGATGATAAAGCATGTCTTTTCAAGAAAGAAAGTGTAAACTTCTTTGAGGGAAATGGGAAGACAGAAGCGTCAAGACAGAAAGGGGATAATCATGACTATGAGAGCTTCCAGGAATATGACCAAGCAGAAGATTTTGACGTGATACTGTGGGCTGCATGGGCAGAGTCATTACTGCAGGACCTAATCCTGAAATGGAACACTATAAACCCGAAAGTTTTTAAAACTTTCAATTGATCTATCATTTTAGTAATTATAGAATGGAAGAAGAGGAAAATAAGTAAAAATGTAGGTAAAAAGAATGGACTTCTAAGGATTTTTGAGGACCCAAGAATTTATCAAGGAATTCAAGAAAACAAATTGTGAAGTGATCATCTTTTCATTAACAATATGTTCTTTCTAAGAGGTTTAAGGCGAGAACAAAACAAAATTTTTAAATAAATGTAATCTATGCAGAAATATCAGTGAAGAACTTAAACAATGAGCTATTACTATACTCAGTATTATCAGAAAATACTAGTGAGCAGTAGCTATCTTTGTTTCAAATATTTTAAAACAATGCATAGCTTGTTAAAATGTTTAATAACACAATTTAATGCTTTTTATGATGGCAAACATGAAATAAATACTTTTGGCCATCAAAGTATACATACTTATGTCAGAAAAAATAGTTATGTAAGGATAACATAAAAAGTAGCACTTACTTAAATATTTATATATTTTTATTCATTATTTAATTTTTAAGGAATTAGAAAAATCTAAATATTCTAGACACATAATAGTTAATATATTAGCATGATTAATATGACATAATAACACAAGGTACGCATATGTAAAATGGCCTATTGCAACAAAATTATAGATATTTAAAGTATTTTATAATAGTTGAACAATTTTACAATATGTAAATCATATTTATACTAAAATATTAACATACACAGTATGAGAAGATGTTAAACAACATAATTTAATGTTTTGTGAAAGATAGATGTAATAGTATACAATAGCATTGCATACTATATACTATATCACATAATTGTATGTAATATATTAATATATAATTGATATATTTTACATATTACATAGATTATAATTACACATTATATATACTGCATTTACTCAAAACTATAGGCATCTTCACAATAAATTATAGTTTATATGGCAAAACATAACATATGAGTAGAAAAATCTTACTGATAACTTGATGTCATAAAATGTAACTGATATACACATGTAACCATACAATATTTATCAGTAATAAATATGGAGAATTTAATTTTCTATTTTATGTGCACCATCATTTTTTAAAAAAATAAACAGAAGGGACAATGCTGATGTGGCAGTGGAACTTTGTATTTTGTTAACAAGGCAGGACATGGATATGCATGTGGGGTGAGCTGAAAGGAACTAGCCTAAGATTTGATAAAACTTCATTGGGAAGCATTATTTTAGGTTACCTCTGGGAAGTCTCCTTCAGAGTTGAATAATAACTTGCATCATCCTTAATAATCTGAGTTTGCTTATGCTTCACACTATATTTGCAAAGGAACCATGATTCAAAGAAATAATTACTAATCTAAGTTATTTTTTATAGTTTAAATTTTTTTTTTGTCTTTTTGAGACAGGGTCTCACTATGTAGTTCAAGCTGGCCTTGAGCTCACTTTTGTAGCCCAGGCTGGTCTCGAACTTGCACCAGTCCTCCTGCCTCAGCCTCTCAAGTGCTGGGATTGGGGCGTGCACCACCACACCTGGCCGAAATTTTTTCTATATAATTTCAATATCTTTTTTCCCCAGACAGAAATGATTATTTTTTCATTTAGATATATTCTACTTAAAACTTTCTGATGTTAGAACAATAAAAATGAGTCATTGTATTATATTTTCAATGTAATATTGTAGCATACAATTTTTTTTAAATTAGAGAAAAGGAATGACAAAAGTCAATTGAGCAAATTGATTTGCCACTCAAAATTTAGCTCAAAATTAAACACAAGTTAAAAATTCATTAAAATTTAAGCTGATCCATGAAAATTGTATGTATAGTGTATTAGCATTGTGACATTTCAATATGTCTATAGTTTATAACTTTCAAATTCTGTCAAGATAACTATTAACTCATCAGTTATTATTTGTGAAAATCTTCAATATGCTGTTCTAGTTTTTAAAAATATATGCAATGCATAATTTTTATATTTAGACAGTTGTGAGGAATCATACAAGAGGATATAACTGCCACCTATGTGAAGTTTGTTAACAAAGATTAAATTTTTCTCACCTTACACTTTCTAGCCCTTGGTACGACTAAAAAAATCAACCTTTTGAGATTCTACATACGAAGGTGAACATGTAGTTTTTCTGTTCTCCTTTTCTTTCACTTAACACCGTGGTTTGCAGTTTTACCCACAACACTTTCAGATTTAATTCATCTATTTGTAGTATGCATGCATCTCGTTTTCTTGATCCATTCACAAGTCCGTGAATGGTTTGCTTCTCCTTTTGACTATTGTGCATAATACTGTGATCATTATGGAAGTACAGATTCTGTTAACATACTAAGTAAATACATTTCTTTATATAGATACTTAATGGTCAGATAGTTGTGCACTGCGATAGTTGTTCACATTTTCCTTTGGGTGAGAATCTTCCTGTTTTTCCTATTGGCTCTGGGAATTTTCATTCCTAAGAGTACAGTGATTCCTATCACCTCCTGGCAGCAGCTCTTAGTTTTTGAAAAAATTCATTCTATGCATTGATAGTGCATTGTTGATTTGATTTGTATTACCCTCATGACTAGTAACGAGAAACATTCTCTAGTTAGTTGTTTGAGAATATTCTTTTGGCAAAATCCTACTTCGGCTTACATATTAGTATTGTGAAAAGCTCTGTCTGTCCGTCGTTTCATCCATCTGTGTGTCTGTCTGTCTGTCCGTTCATCTGTCTGACTATAGCTCTATCGATTGGTAGATCTGTCTGAATTTTGACATGCTTCATACATTATGGACATAAACTCATCATATGTTAGTTTTCTAGTATGTTTTAATTTTGATCAGGTTGTCCTCTTCATTCTGTTTGTTTCCTTAGGTGTGAGGGCATTTTTTTTTTTTGATGGAATCTCTTTCTTCATTTTTTTGTTTTTATTTCCTGAAATTTAAAGGCCTGCTCCAAAATATTACTGGCTATTTTATAGTTGTAAACCGTTTCTCTTTGATCTACTTCAAATAGTTTCAAATATTATGTTTGAGATATTGGTTTATGTATACAATTACTTTCTTTTAGTTCAATGAAAAGAAATATTTGTGGCAGTAGTATTTAGAAAAGTTAGCATATCTGCATCTTGTACTCTAACCAACTACTATGAACACAACAATATGCTTTGTATAAATTATTGTGGCTGTTCTACTAACGTGATTTGAAACTGTCTCTATGTTATTTCCTATTAAAAGTAATAAAAATAAAAGAGGAAAAATAATAACAGTCATATGAGATAGTTTGTTTTAAATTGGTGATGCTTTGGGTCTATTTAATTATTTTGTTTGCAGATTCCCAATTCTTAACAGTATTCACTGAATAGATTGTCATTATCCAGTGACTCTTCTTGGCATCTTTGTCAAATGTCAATTGGTTGTAGATGTGTGGGATTATTTAACAACTTTTGTTATTGGTCTGTCTTTTGTTATGCCAAGACCAAGCTATTCTGATTATTATAGTATTAGGGTTATTTTGAAGTCATGGAATATATTACATTTGAATACATTTTTCTAACTGAAATATTCTTTGGTGCTTCAGTATCATTTGTATCCACCTGTGAGTTGTAGGATTGATTTTCTAGTTCTGTGAAGAATGTTTATGATTTAGGTGGAAATTCTTTCTTTCCTTTTTGAAGTTTGCTGTAGGAGTTATGAATGTTTGCACATCAGTGGCTTTCTAAATTAATTTACATTGTAATCCCATACATTTTCATGTGTGTGTATCCTTTTCAAATTCTTGTATCAATTTTATTGTTACTGTTGTAGTTTACTTTTCAGTACAGAGTCTGGGAATCTGAAACTTCCTGAAGATATAACTTCTATGTTGAAGATCATATGGGCTGAATAGGATATTGGGATTGTGAGGTGATGGGATATTATAATTGAAAATAAAATATGAGACATCTTAGTCTTTTTTAATATCTAGTATTATTATTTTCAATCCCTGATAACATAGTATCCTCTAGAGTATTAGAAAAACTAATAGTCTATGTTTCTAAGCTTACCAAGATTCTGGATACCACCAACCCTGAGACTAATCATATTACACATCATCTGAAAGCTATAGAAAATCCTTCCCAGCTTTGCAAAAAATCTTTGTAGCTAAGGACCTGCTAATGTATTATTAGTGTGCGCATTTACCATCTTCATATTGTATGGCTACCAATGCTTACATAATCTCTTCCATTGGGAAATATTATACTTAGAATAATTTAAGTCCATGTTTTGGATGACCATTCATGTTTGGTTCAGAATAAGCTATAATCTTACCTTCTTAAAGTAAAGATTTTTATTTTTCTTTGTTTTGCTCTTTGTATACAGCCCTCTCTTTCTATTTCTTTTCAGGGTGTGTGTGGTTCAGCCCACCCAGGGGTCGGGGCTCACATAGCATGTGGTGCCAGGGATTAACATGCACTCCCTAGGCTTACCTAAGCTTGTATAAGTAGACGCTGTAGATGACTTTTGCCTTTCTTTTATTTTATTGATTAAATTTGTTCTATACAATTTTATTCACAGTTATCACAAATGCTATTTCTTTCATGATTTTCTTGACAATCTCATTTTTAATTTACAAAAATTCTACTAACATTTATATGATAATCTTGCATCCTAAAACTCTGCTGGGTTCATTTCCAAGTTCAAATAATTGCCTAATATAGAATAATATCATATTGTATAGTTTAATAATGATCTAGTGTTATCCTTGTTCTTACTCTAATATTATTCTTACATATTCATATATATATATATATATATATATATATATATATATATATAGTGGTATAGATTTGCTTTTTATTTTGTGAGTTAGAGGAAAAGAAAGAAAAGTTTATGTTTGCGTGAGATAATGTTTTTATTTCTTAAAATAATCACAAGCATTACCAGCAATTTGTAAATTTGTCCTAGTCATTAGACTTTTGGCCACTATTATGTATATGAAAAGTGATTACAAGGAAAATTAAAAAGAATACAAATGACTTCTCCCTTACAGAATATGATTTTTGTAAGAAAGCTTAATGTAGAGGTTATGTTAGATCTTGGCCTTGAAAGTTGAGATAAATATGAAATCAACAGAGGAGGAAAAAGAGGAAAAAGAGCATGAAAGCAATGCTACTAAAGCATTTTTGAGTCAGGAGCCGTTCAGGCCCTCAACAATTTGCATGCAACACAGACAGGAGGTGTGTGCCATGAAATGTATGCTAAATCTGGCCATGTAATACCTATCAGCTCACATTAAAGCTTTATTTTATATAACAATTAAAATATACTTCCTGTTTCAGTGGAAATTCTGTGCTTTAAAGATGTTATATCAAAGAATAGAAACATTAGAGTAGAGGAGATTCAATGTAAGTACAACAGCTCTGAGTGTGCTGTAATTGATTGATTGGACAAGAGAACAATAATGCCAGGGGTAAGTCAGTGCAAATAAAACTCAAAAGGAGCTCAGTTAGTCTTTGGAAAGTAAATGTGAGTACAAAATATTTCCTATGTGCACGTGCAGAGTTCAGTCACTTATTCGAGATGCTTTTGAAATATCCAGATGGAGACATCCTATTTGTACTTTGTGATAAGTGAAAACTGGACCTGCTGACTGCTAAGCTGTTAGGACAGAACTGAGAATTAAAAAAATAAAGCACAGACTGTACAATGCACATCACCTCTCAGAATAGATAAAGCAAACAAAACTAGGACTGTAACATTCCTCACAAGATATCTAAATTGAATTTTTAGCTCTCTAGTTCATTCAGAGCCATATGGTTTAACATGATCACAGGCACACTGCTCTAAACTTTATATAAATTCATTTATTCTGATTCAGTGAGTACAAAATCATGTAATACCCAGATCACAAATGGTGGTAATAGAAGAGAAAAATGGTGGCTTCTGTGCTAAGAGCTGGAGGAGCGAGGCCTGCACCTGCCTGGAGGCCACAGGCCATCACCTCAGACTGGGAAACATGAGAAGTCTCCACAGGGGCCCCAAAGATAGCTGTGCAGTTTGAAGGCGGTGTGGTCTTGCGGTGGACATCAGAGCAACCACTGGGTACTGCATTGCCAATTGAGTGACTGACAAGGTGACTCTTAGTCATGACTGAATTTTCTGCTGTCCTTCTAGTTCAGCCTCTGATACCCAGGCAGTAGCAGATGCTGTCACTTGTCAGCTTCATGTCCACAGCATTGAGCCAAATAAACTTCCACTGGTACACACAGCAGTCAGCCTGGTTAATACCTGGAAGAGCTGATGGCAGAAATCGTCATCACAGGCTGGGATCCTCAAGGAGGGTAGGCTTACTCGGTTTCCATGAGAGGTATGATGGCAAGGCAGTCTTTTGCCATTAGAGATTCCAGGAGCTCATATATCTATGGCTATGTACATCCTATCTATCAGAATGGCATGGTCAAGGAAGCGCATATACAGTTCCCTGCCAATGCTCTTGCTTTGGCCATAGACTGGGACAGTTCTGGTGGAGGGCTCATCTGCCTGGCAGCCATTGAAGAATCAGGGGTTGAATGGCAGGTACTTTTGGGGACCAGAGACCCAAAATTTCCCTTGTCACTTTACCATTCCTCTGATCCTGAGATTCTGGCTTGCAATAAAAGATACCAATATTCTATGATGATTTAAAATTTAATAAACAGTTTGTCAAAGAGAAAAAAAAATAGTTAGCAGCAGTATGCTTAGTAACAACTTCTATAACAATCAGAAAAGGAACGTAACACACCAGTGCAGTGATGCGCCCAGAGCATGCAGCGTCTGGTTAGTGGTGCCAGCTTCCTTGAATTTGTGCCCCTATTTTTAACTCAGGACCAAAAACAGCTTTTGTTAATCATGTTTCTCAAGCCAGTCACAAAAATGTTACATTTCTAGTTCCTTCTTTTAAATTTCCTTTTGTCAAATGATTCAATCAGAAGATAGTTTAACCCTCCCCATTTTCTTTTATTTTTGTTTGTTTTTCAAATATTTGAACACTTTTCCCTTACCCTGCTCACCTCACAGTGACTCACTCTTGCTAGAACAAGATCTGAGCAAATAGTCTGTTCCTCATTGTGAGGAGACCCTGGTGCAGCATTTACTGTGAATGTAAAGAGAAAGAGACTTGGCAATAGTCCAGCACTCTTGCAATTCATGAGTGAAGTTTACAACAAATTTGCAGGGTGACTGTGAGAAGAGATATAAGCAGGTTACTTTCAGAAATGTTGGCCTGTGTGTTCCCATGGCCTTCAGTAAGCTTGCCTGGATTAGCTGGGCATACGTCATGTAACAAACCATGTTACTCCCACCTGGTCTCTTGGCCTGCTCAGACCTGCACTGGAGAGATGCAGTCCTTGGAGAGAGCAACACGAGATTAAGAATATATATATATATATATATATATATATATATATATATATATATATTCTGACCTTCTGATGGAGAGGCAGCGATGACCCAACATAAGCTACTTTGCACACTATAAAAAGGAGGTCAAGTGATATGTGTGTGTATGTGTGTGTGAGAGAGAGAGGGAGAGACAGAGACAGAGACAGAGACAGAGAGACAGGACTGAAAGTGTATAGTGTAAGATCTCAGCATTTTATTAAAAACTTTGAAAGTGAAACCTTCTCAGAGCTTTCTGTGCTGAAGCTAACAGGGAAGAACACCAAAGCTGGACACCTGCTGGACTGGCCTTGCTCTAGTCCCCACTACTTATCTACATGGCTTGTCTTTAGCTCAGCCATGACTCCTACAGAAATGTTTTCTTCTATTCTTTATTCCCAAGGCTTTCAGTTATAAATAAATATCTACAAAGGTCTCCAGCTGCTACTGTTTGCCCAAGACCCCTACAGGAACAGGAACCTGCTGTGGGATTCTCAGGGACTGAACTAAGACTGAGTAGTTATTCATCCTTTTCACGGCCACAGTCCCCCACTGTGACACTTAATTTGGGTTTTGTTTAGTACCACAGGCAGAAACATTGATTCCTACACTTCACAAATACTGAGCCATCAATTCCAACACTCTCATAAAAATCTCTTAAGATAAAAGGTGCTCTTTCCTAATTTTTACTCAGTAAGCCATCTAAAGTTACCTGTTATGTGATCCTCCTGGCCACAATTGGTGAATTTAACTTTGATCATGACATATGTTCCAAATGATCCTTGGCTGATGAACAAAGACATTAATAGAGAAGAGAATAGAAGTGACAGAAATAGGACACAAAGTTCATGTTATAAAGATGAGAAAGTTAACACTTCTTACATTATTAATATGTGTGAGATAGTGTAAGATATTTTTTCTATATGATCTGTTCTATGCCATTGACCTATTTGATTAGCAAACCACCATGTGTGTCTCAATAGCAATACTTTATATATAAAGAAAGTGAGAATTCAAAAATAAAGGGCCAAAACTTTGCTCAAATATAAATTGCTTTTGCACAGAGACTGACTTCAAAGAATTCCATGAAAGGAAATGTACAATGAATTTGAAGAGGCACCTTCATTGTATCTCCAAGTCAATACTAGGTTTGATGAGAGAGGTTTCATACATGTAGTAGTGCAGAAAGCCACCTTTCTGTAGAGGACATTACGGAGACAAGAAAGTTGAAGCACAGATACTGTCATATGTCTCATTGGCTATGTTTAGATAGAGAAAGGAGACAGTAACTGAAAAGAGACATGTTAATGGCTAGTAATTTCTAGGGGAAAGATAATTGTAGATAATTATGAAGAGAAAAATTTAGGATGGTCAAAATGGAGTAATGGAATATTGCTGCTTTGGAAAAGTCAATGAAATAAAGAGGGACCAATGAATAATAACAGAATACTTACTATTCTTAAAATAGGAACAAATGCTTGTTTCTTTGAAAGGGTTTAGTTATGGCAAATACCAAAGAATCAGTGGTCATGTTTCATCATTCTGATTGATAATTCTGACAAACGGTATCATTTAAAGTTGAAAATCATATTTAATGGTCTTGTGCTGATATTTTACTTTAGGGAATTTAGATTTTCAGCAGTCACATATATTTTAATAATTTCATAATTATAGAAAATGTTATGTATGCTTCAGAGTATCCATCTTACCTGTTAACATATAAATTTAAGTGTTGTCCTATATGTACATTTAGTATGAAGCTCAGAAATATTCTTATGATATGATAAAAAAGGAAATAAATGCTTATGAATATATATACATATATATATATATATATGCACAGTCTGCCATGTATTCATGTTGTGCTAAGTTGCAAACATTGAAATGCCATATCTTAAATATTGACATTGAATTTACTTTTATGAAAAACCATGAATAAGCATAAATTCTAAGATTCTGTTATTATTTCAGTAATTTAAATCTATGCTGAAGGCTGATATGTCATACTATATTAAAATGGAAACGTTTTTATTTTATTCTGTATTTTATTTTTAAATAGTTATCAGCATACATATTTCTATGTGAAGATTTCTTACTTAGAAGGAGCTTTATGTTTTGATCTTTTTAACATTCTTTAAAATACCTCTTTTCCTCATCAAAAATCATCACTTACTGAATAATGGGACACATAAAATTTTGATAATGACAATAAGAATTTGGAAATAAAAGGCCCCTTTAAAAAATAACAAAAGCAAGAAAGAAGCATTTTCTCTTTTATAGCCTAAACCTGATTCTGCGTACATATTCATTGTGAGCATTTATTTTTGTAGAGCTAAAAAGCTTGCTGGTGATTGAGTTTCTCTTCTCGTCTTACTGTTCATAAGGAAAATTTAAAATGACTGCCAGGCTGCTAAAAAAATCTTTATTGTTAGCTGTAATTTGTTAGCATAATAAACTACAAATATTGCAATCTCCAATTTGCAGAATAAGCATAGAAGATGA
This sequence comes from Myocastor coypus, assembly GCA_004027025.1. Taxonomy (NCBI): domain Eukaryota; kingdom Metazoa; phylum Chordata; class Mammalia; order Rodentia; family Myocastoridae; genus Myocastor; species Myocastor coypus. The sequence goes on from PVJA010000921.1 coordinate 141,124, forward strand.
TTGAATACAAAACAGTGCCTAAATAGAAAGATACGCTGTGCTGATAATTGAAGGGAAACAGTGCTTAAGATGTATTTACTTCAGAATGTGAATAAAATCTTACCAAGTTAGGCTGCTTCCATTTCAAAGAGAATGATTTTCATAGAGCAATTGGTATAATCAAGTAACCTTGGGATGTATTCCTTATGACATTCTAGACTGTCTGAAGCACAGTATAGTCAAAATTACAACTAACTATGGAGACTGTCATAGGCCATTTACCCTGTTAAAGTGTTTGTCTCCTTCAAAGGCTTCACTGATCACTCTTATTGACACCTATTTTTGTTATCAATATCCATTTGCCCTATTAGTTAAGAGTATAATGTAGGGAAAGAGCATTAAATAGCAACAAGAGCATGTTTTGAGCCAGGCCTGGTGTCGCACACTTATATTCCCACCACAAGACTAAGGAAAGAGGTGCGCTTGAAGCTAGCCTGGGCTACACAGTGAGAACAACACAGTCAGCCTGGACTGCCTAGAGAGACTCTGTCTCCAAAATGAATGAAAGAAAAAAAGAAACTTGCTTAGCTGTGGTGAAATGCCCAATAAGGTCAATCTACTGTAGACAATGCTTTAAATTAAGATATAAAGTATAACAAGTTTTACAAGATGTATTACTTACTATTCTTCACTAGGTTGAGTTTCATTTTTCAAATGCCATCATATGATTTTCAAGTTATTTCAGGTAGTTATCAGGATGATATGGTGATGATAAGAATGATTTGTAACTAGCATCATGAATAAATTAGAAATAAAGTCACATTGGCATTAGAAACAGATTCCATACAAGAGTTGTGAAAATGCTCATTCAGAAAGCAAGTTGTACAAAATTTTGAATGCCACAGTCTTGCTGTGTCACCATGGTGCCATTCCTTCGGGTTTTGATAGTGACACATGTTAGAAGGTAGCAACACATCCCAGAGTGGTCTCTTCTGAATCATGAACTCTCATAAAGAAAGAGAAACCTGTTTCCTTTTTGTTTGTGCATGTATCATATTGTATCTCTAATAAGTACTTACGCATGACAAATAAATTTTTCCTTAAATTATGAAGCCCATGTAGCTGTTGAATTTCTTAGAGTTGCATGTAAAGGTTTTGCTTTGAGAGTTGATTTAAAACAAAAAGCCAAAATATAAAATCACCAATGCAGTTCTTTAGAGTTTATTAAAATCTTAAAAGTAATCAGCATAGTATTTATAAAACATTTTTATAACTCAAAACAATAATTTCCTCATAGTCACATAAGTATAAATGAGACCATGTATAAGACCAGAAACAAATGAAGTCATTTTAAAAATGATTATTTTATTCATTATTTATCTTCTTTATTTAATCCATTCTCAGAAATAATGAAAATGTAGAATAATATATAATTGCTATTGATCATTATTGTTCAAATTGGGTTTTGTGCGCCCATTATCCTTAAAGAAAACTAGTGTCACTTGAGAAATTCGTTACGAATTCTGAACAAACATCATGAAACGCTTATCAGTCACAATTCATAGATATGGCATAGTATATGCTCTGATTAAAATGTATCCAATATAAACCTTAAGTGTGGGACTCAAATAAACTTATAAATTACATCATTTAAGAGTGAGCCATCAGCCTACATGTTTCCCAATAAAGGATTTTAGCCTGGGAGCTATAACTGGTTTTACAACAAGCTGTTAAGACTGTAAGACTATCAAAAATAATATGAGTTATTATGAATGAAATCTTGGCAGAGGCTTGGCATTCAAGCCTTATACTTTATTCAAATATTAAAAGTAATCAGCATCGTATTTATAAAACTTTTTTGAAACACACAAAGATATATTTATTTTATTATAGAAAATGGATATAGCAAAAGCATTTAGACAGAAAGTAAAAGAATGCTGAAGTAAAGGAATATGGATAATGCTTACTGACATAGGACAAGGACATCTAAATCATTTTCTGACAATATCTTTTGACAACAGTTTTCAATTTTTCCTAAGCAGAATTAAATTGG